>JAIQCW010000131.1:0-33188 GCA_020283715.1 Cytauxzoon felis
GATGAAATTCTATCAAAAAATGTACTTGAAAATAGAGTATTGTACCGAGGATGATCTACGGGAATCCGAGGGGTACTAAATAGAAGAGCTGACGGCAGGACCAAGAGGGTTGGATTAGACCTCAAGTGTAAGTCAAATAGAGATGTATGAGGTATAAATTTCAACATACTAGATTTTTATTATTGATGCATCCGCTATATTTGAGTAGTGTTTCGCTATGTTTGATATAAATGTTATAATATAAACTATACTTGAGGTAGTAGACTCGTTCTTTATGTAGTCTAAAATAATGTGATTCATCTTCATTATCTTTAACAAGATCTAATACTTTATCACCTATGCTATTGGTGATGTATGATATATTATTACATTAATCAACATACTATACTGATAACTTTTGGAAAACCAGTGTAGCTTCATCTTCACTTAGTGGTCTCATTTTATAAATTTATATATAAAATAAAAGATTATAATGCGATTTAGATGTATAATTTAATGTTTTGTGTGGATATGATTATTATGTGATGATTGTGCAACTCTTTTCATATTTGTCATTAAATTGTACTCTTTTGCTAATAAACGATCCTTTTCCTTTTCAAGTTCTAAAAATGGATATAAAATTAGAAGTTGGTATTGATTAAGTGTATGAAATTGGGTGATTATAAATCGTCTAATGGTATATAGATGGAGGATCATATGATAATAAAATTGATGATATAATAATTTAAATTTATTATAACCATCAAAATTAATATAATATAAATAAATTTATAGTTAAATTAACCTTTATCAATAAGGAAGGAGAGTTCTTTTAATAGATTTTTATATTCTTGATTAAAATATAACCATCTATAGATAGGATGGGGAAATTTTATAGATAATATGGATATAAATGAACCTTTTTGATGCCATTAATTGTATATCTAATGTAGGGATATTACCATCTAATGATTGTTTATTAATGGAATCACGATGGTATTGTTGTGTTGATGTTATAGTGATGTGGAGTAGAAGGATGAGTGGTGATATTAACATTGATAATTTATTATTTTTTTTAAAGATAATCTATAAAATTATGTAAAATAGTATATTTTAATATAATAAAAAAAAGTAGTATTAATAATTTAATATATTAAATAATGATATAACATACCTATTATATAATAATATTATACAAGATGACTTAGTATATTGAAATGCATACTAGTGCATCAATGTATACAGGTTGTAATGTAAAAAAAATTTTTTTTATATATATATACAAAATTTTTATTATTCTATTTACTTTTTTTTTAAAAAATAAATATATATTCTTTTTATATTAAATAAAAGAACTTACTGTAAATTATGAAATTTTAATTTTATCAATTATTAATATTAATGCAGTAAATAGGTTATTTTAATTATTTTAGATTTTTAAAATATTAATTTATTATATAGGAATGAAATAAATTTCTATTATTATTATAATAAATAAAAGTATAATATAAATTCTAAAACTTTTAATAAATTTATTATTATTATTATTTTTTTTAAAAAGATTATATTCCTATCTATTATCATTCGATTTTACACATCATCTATTCATGTCAGGTGTGTATATACAAATATATTAAACATATTGATGTTGGGAATTTATTCATAAATATTATATATACTCGAACATTTATATAAGGATTAATCATTTCTATCATTTAATATTTGTATTTAATCACTACTATTATTACACACCTTATTGGTTTTTATACTTTACATGTTCAAATGTGTAACCTAAATTCATCTTAATTCAAAGCATATACCCAATATCATTCACAAAATGGAAACACTTGATACCAATAATAATCCTACATCACAAAATAATGATAATATTACCGAAGCGGTAACACAATCTAATAATGTCGAAACTAATAATACATCGGATAATATCGAACATGATAAAATTGATACACTACAAAGAAATAAAGGATATAATAAAAATAAACGAGTCGGTGCCAAAAAAATTTATCATACCACCACCACCCAGAGCTACACCATCATCATCTTCTGGGTTCCCAGGAGTTTCATGGAATAAAAGAATGGGAGCATGGCTCGCCTTCTACTATGATCAAGGCACAAGAAGATCCAGAACTTTTCACCCAAAATACTTTGATATGGATGTAGAAGTAAGTTTACCACAATGATGAATACTACACCGAATGTTGTACGACCTCCCCACCCGAGGTTACAACCACCTGAAGTCCAATCCAACTCTCTTCGTCTTGCAGACAGCTCTCCACCTGAGGTCTTCCACTCGCCGTGGTGGCCTTCTCTATTTACATCCCCCTCCGCTTCCCTGAGATCAGCTACGGGTTCCACTCGAGGTTACATTTAACATATCCTTAGAACCATCTTCCATCATTCCCATGATGGATGATCCATCACTACCTTCTCACCGCCACGATCTCTGGGAGTGGCTCTACTCTTTAGAGATAGGTAATTGGAAGAGCTGACGGCAGGACCAACAGTGGTTGTAACCTCAGGTGGAGAGCTGTCTGCAAGACGAAGAGAGGTTGGACTATTGGTAGATGTAACCTCAGGTGGAGTGGAGTGAACTTCGAGTGGAATTAATTTCTTATATATTGACATTTATATATAGAAGGCGAAGTTGGCGGCGATTGATTTTATGAATAATATAGAGAAGCAGCCTAGGTGTAGTTTGCGTAAATCTCGTCGTGATAAGACGGATCGTACATTATGGTCTGCGGGTGGTTTATCATCAGAATTTGAGAATCAGTATGAATTATCGATGCGTAAGAGGCGTAGTAATGCTGGTATGAAGCAGATGCATAGTGATTATATAACGGATGGTATAAAGCGTTCACCATTAAGTTGTTCAACACAAGCAAGTATGGGTGAGGTGTATTTTGATGGTTTAAGGACAAGATATTTAGCAAGTACTGGTATGAATATAGATAAAAGTATATTATCAAATAATGGTGCAAATTTAATTGATAATAATACAATAGTTAGAAATACAATAAATACAAATGATATATTAGATATGGCACCAAATGTATTTAGTCAAAGTTTAATGTGGGGAAATTGTCATAATATATTTATGAATGGACAAGATTTTTGTCATTCATCACAAGATTCTGTAAATTTTAGTGTACCATCATTTGAAGGTGAATTTACATTTAATTCACCTAATAGATCAAATATATTTCATGATGGTAATGATATAGATAATGGTTTATTATGTATTGGACATGCTACAGATTTTGAAACATCACCTATTGTACATGATGATCC
This sequence comes from Cytauxzoon felis, assembly GCA_020283715.1. Classification (NCBI taxonomy): domain Eukaryota; phylum Apicomplexa; class Aconoidasida; order Piroplasmida; family Theileriidae; genus Cytauxzoon; species Cytauxzoon felis. The sequence goes on from JAIQCW010000131.1 coordinate 3,292, forward strand.
TGAAATTCGTAAACTTATGCAATCTATTGCACCCAATGATAATATTAATTCATTTAGTGGATCATATAATCCATATAATTGCTCTTCATCTTCATTATCTAGCCCATATCTATCACCTTATACTATATTTAAACAAAATAATGATACTAGAAGCCCTGGATTCCAAAATCTCATTATTCAAAATGATAATAACAATAAACAAAGAAATCATTGCCTATATCCATCATCATCACCATACGATATACTACCCATCGACTCAAACTAATCTAATCTTATTTCAATCTCTATACTTTCTATACTATATACATTCACATGAAGTGTAATCCAATCCACACTCCACTTGAGGTCCTTTCCCTATCTTCCACTCGCCGTGGTGGCCTCCTCTATTTACATCCCCCTTCGCTTCCCTGAGATCAGCTGCGGGTAATTCACTTGAGGTCTCCACCTGAGGTCCAGCCCTTTAATAATATAAAACTAATTATAATTATCTTCCTTCAATCACTTACAATTGAAGTATAATATTTTTAATAATTTATAAAAGTATATATAATTAGTATTATTATAAGTATAATATAGTTACTACAGTAGTTACAGATCATGTTAGTAGTTATATAGTATATATATTATAATAATTATTTATAAAAATACATATATAACTTCCTATAAGTATATATCATCCTTCAATTATATTAATATAATAGTATATGTTATAGTCAATGAGAAATCTTCAATAGACATTAAAAATGTAGTGGAAATGGTGTTTTTTATCCCGACATTTCCCCCACAACCTCACATTCGCCACCTGAGGTTACATTTAACATATCCTTAGAACCATCTTCCATCATTCCCATGATGGATGATCCATCACTACCTTCTCACCGCCACGATCTCTGGGAGTGGCTCTACTCTTTAGAGATAGGTAATTAGAAGAGGCCACCACGGCTAGTGGAAGAAGAGGTGGATTGGACCTCAGGTGGAACGGCGAGTGGAAAGGAATGTCAATAGTTACATTCAACTTCATTGATTTTCTCTTTCTCCGGTTACTTTTTGATCATATTATTCTAATTTATTGTATAGTTCATCTTTGGTGATTTGTATCCATTGGTTATTATTTCTTTCCATGAAGATGTTACCATCTTCGAAATTGATTCCTTTGATATATAATTGTGCTAAGACGGGTATATTATTAGTATTGATATGTAGAATAATCATTGTACATTTAGTATAATATGATTGACTTTTCCATAATTCTTCATTACCATATTTAACAGTAGTAGTATGTACATTTAATTTTGATATATAAACATTAGCTAATATACCATATGGATGATGTTTAATAATTTTAAATTTATCATTTGTATTTGTAGATAATATATCTAATTCAATTTCATTCATAATCATATCTCTTTTTAATTCACATTCATTTGATGTTATTTCAATCCATTGATTAATATTATTATATTCATAACATTTAATTATCATAAATTGATTTATAATTTCTAAATATATTAATATACTTAATTCTTTTCTATTATATACCATAGTTGTTTTAACATATTCTTCTTCTTCTTTACGTATCCATATTATATTTTCATTATCTTTTATTTTAATTATTTTTGATACATTAAATGGATCATAATTACAAACTGAATTACCATATTCTGTAGTTATTGTATTTGTATACATTAATAATTTAGATGTTCTAATATCTAATATATCTTCAGCATATAATTCATCTAATGCTTTATAATATTCATCTTCATTAATTCTATTCCATATACCTAATTTCTTTATTAATATTATATCCATACCATCATCTATACCTATACATATTATACATCTTCCTATATCATTAGAACGAAAACGTATCTCATTACATCTCAAATCCTTACCAACACCATTCCATAATATCTCATCACCATCACATATACACATCACATTCATCATTGATGGAAATGTAGCTGAACAATATCTTATACTATCACCTGTATAATCTGTATTTATTGTCTCCTCTGGTATATAATTTATATCCACTACACGTATACCAAACACATTTATAAATATACAAAAATAAACAATAAATATCATAACATACATTCATTAATTCATAAAGAATCATATTAAATACTCATAGAATACGCCATATTCATAAATGCATCCTTTAATAACATCCTAAATAGAATCACCAAATAATGGGGGTATTAAATTTACAAATTTATTAAAATAATAACCAATCATATTTTATATAAAATACTCTCATAAACAAATTAATATATACACATTATATAGAATACCTGACGCAATTGATTACCCATCGCACGAGATCTATATTATACATATATCCAATACCAAATTAACATCTCCTGAGGTCCAATTCTACTCTCTTTATCCTGCCGTCAGCTCCTCTATTTATCTACCCTTCCAGCTCCCAGAGATCGCTTCCAGGTATGTCTACCCGGAAGAACGTGTTGTAGTGATTGGACCTCAGGTGGAACCCGTAGCTGATCTCAGGGAAGCGTAGGGGGAAGTAATTAGAGGAGCTGACGGCAGGACAAGGAAAGGACCTTACTGTAGGAGTTGGATTGGACATCATGTGGAATGATAATATTTTTCTTGATATATAAATAAAAAAGGTTATAAAATTAGTCATCGATTTCGAATGGTGTGAATGGAGGTGCTTCAGGTTGATTATAATCGAAGATGAGGTAATTTTCATGTTCATTTGGTGTATGATCTATAATCATTGTGATACCATATATTCTATCATGGAATACTGGTGTATATCTTCCATCTTTTTTCCAAGTACAATAAGTAGCTTGTTTAGGTAATATTCTACAAGGATTATCTAATTTGATTATATTTGATTCTGTTGCATCTAATGATGTTTCTCGAAATGGATCTGATTTATAATCACCATTATCACTATTCATTGTTATATCCCTATTATCTACACTATCATCACATGAACCTCTACTAGATTGACCCATTGTTGCAGCAATACTCGATATTTCAGCTCTATATAAATATGGGGTACATACTTGAGGATAAAGTTAACATACTTTATAGATTTACCATCTGATAAAATTGAAGAAGAATCATCTGGTATATTTTGTTTATCAACAACATCATCATTTAAACTTTTTTTATTAGTCAACCAACTATTCCTTTTAGCAGATATAGATAATATAGCAGTAACCTCATCTTTCTTATCACTTGTAACTACATCAGTTACATGAGGTATATAATCAAACATCTTAGATGGAGCATTACATATAATATTATATCCCAATGGAACCTTCAATTCCTCATTTAACCCTATAAAAATGATAATTAATCTGAAAGGAACGTAGTGAATACTCCACTCGAGGTCCAATCCTACTCCTTCTCAACCTTTCTTCGTCTTGCAGACAGCTTCTTCTATTTACCTATCTCTAAAGAGTAAAGCCACTCCCAGAGATCGTGGCGGAGGTTATGATTGGACCTCAAGTGGAACCCGCAGCTGATCTCAGGGAAGCGGAGGGGGAGGTAAATAGAAGAAGCTGTCTGCAAGAGGAAGACAAGGTTGTGACCTCAAGTGGATTAGAACCATTATTTGGTATAGAGACTGACCTACTAGGCAAGTTGGTTGGAAGGTTAATGAGATGAAGTGTATAAAAGAGTGCCAATACCATAATTGTGTGAACATACAGAATCCTACAACAGCTTCTCTTCTCATATTACCTTTACATGTATATAACGATGCAATACAATTTTGTCCCTAAAATAATTATAAATTTATATTAAGAATTATAAACAAACACCAGCATTAATTAAACCTAATCCTATTATAGCACCAAATCTTGCCATTATATCTTGATGCTTATCACCAGCAACATGAAGAAAATTCTCTCTAGTACTCTTCACTTCCGAACACATCTCATAATTACATTGCTGCAATACCAAACCCAATCCCATAAATGCACCTAAAAATATTTATTATCAACATCATTGAACATCCACCCGATGTCCAATCCTACTCTCTTTCCACCTCTCTTCCACTTGAGGTCGTCTTGCAGACAGCTTCTCTATTTACTTCCCCTTCCAGCTCCCGTAGATCGCTTCCAGGTATTCCACTTGAGGTTAGATCCAACACATCCTTAGCACCATCTTCCATCATTCCCATGATGGATGATCCATCACTACCTTCACCACGATCTCCGGGAGTGGCTCTACTCTTTAGAGATAGGTAATTGGAAGAAGCCTCCACGGCGAGTGGAAGAAGAGTTGGATTGGACCTCAAGTGGAGAGCTGACGGCAGGACGACATCAGGTGGAGTAGTCAACACTTCATTTATTAAATTCTTTTGTAACAAACCTTGTCGTACAAAATCGCTACGATCGAGTGACAATTTTTGTAATAGTTTGAGTGCATCTTGAGATGCGGTAGCGGCGCAGCATATACCTAATGCTAATGTGACACCATATCTGACATGTGGGTTATATGATACGGCTAATAATTTTAATATTTTGGGTAATTCATCTGGTGTATTACATAATACAAATCCTAATGATATGACTGCTGCACGTCGTACATCATCTGATACATCTGATACAGCAGCAGATAATAAATCATTAATAGCTTTAGACTAAATAAGAATATATACATATGGGGATAATATATAAACATACAGATCCTGTACCACAATATGCCATAGCATAACAAAACATTCCACCATAACGTATAATAGAAAATGTATCTTTACATAACATTTTTATAGTATCATCAGCCTATAGAAATAATTATACAGGAAAATATTTTTATATAAAATAAACCTCTTTCTCTTTACGATATAAAATCATACCAATTGCAATGATACAAGCACGTATAATCTTTTCATGCTGTGTCTCATATGAAAATGTATACAATTCATGTATTATCGATTCCATACCACTACCTATTAATATTTATCCAAATAAAATCATAACACAACCAACCAATCATCAATAAACCTATCGCAATCGCAGCAGCCTGACCCTGTACAGCATTATTCCTAAACATCACAGCCTTCAACTCCTCATACAATTCTGTAATTTATATATATAAAAAAGGAATTTTCTCAACTACACCCGAGGTACAATATAACCCTTCTTCCACTAGGCGTTCCACCCGAGGTTGCCTCTACCAATAGTCCAACCTCTCTTCGTCTTGCAGACAGCTCTCCAGTTGAGGTCCAATCCAACTCTTCTTCCACTAGGCGTTCCACCTGAGGTCTTTCCACTCGCCGTGGTGGCTCTTTTAATTACTTCCCCTTCCAGCTCCCGTAGATCAGCTACGGGTATTCCACTTGAGGTCCATTAGATAAATTCAAGGTCTGTTCTTCCGGGTAGACATACCGAGGATGATCTACGGGAATCCGAGGGGAGGTAAATAGAAGAGCTGACGGCAGGATGAAGAGAGTTGGGAGTGGACCTCAGGTGGAGAGCTGTCTGCAGGACCAAGAGAGTTGGATTGGACCTCGAGTGGAGTGAAAAAGGTATGGAACGTACCTAAATCGCATTGTCCCATACAGACAAGACCGAGACCGAGTGCTGCTCCATGATGTATGGCTTCTTCTGCATTTTCATTACGTAAAGATGTTAGTAGATAATCTCGAGTGGAGACATCAAAATGATTAGCATGTATTAATCCAAGTGCATATAATGATCCACCACCTGAATATGAACCAGAATTTGTAGTTGATGGTAAATATGAGGATAATATTTTCATTGATTGATTTATATAACCCTAAATATATAAATATATAATAAATATAAAATTACCTTATGTATAACACCAATTGATGCTGTCGCTGTAAATTTAGACCAATTATTAGCTTTAGATAACCATGTTAAATTATCTCTTAAAAATAAATCACAACATGTACCAGCTTGCATTATAGAATGTGATATCACAATTGCATTATGAGTTATACTATTACGCTGATCAACACTATTCTGTAAAAAAAATTAACATAAAAATAGTCTTGTAGACAGCTTCTCCACTAGAGGTCCAATCCTTATCTCCACCTTCTTTTCCACTCGCCGTGGAGGCCTCTTCTAATTAGCTATCCCTAAAGGGTAATGCCACTCCCGGAGATCGTGGCAGTAGAGAGGTTAGTGATTGGACCTCAAGTGGACTACCCGTAGCTGATCTCAGGGAAGCGGAGGGGGAGGTAAATAGAAGAGCTGACGGCAGGATGGACCTCGAGTGGAAAGCTCCATGCAATGGGAATGAGAGTTGGATTGGACCTCAGGTGGAGAGCTCACTATACTCGTTTACTGATAAACATACCATGAGTTGTTCTAATAGTCTTAGATCGGTATGATTTTTTCGGTGTAGGAATTGTAGATATAATTCAATAGTGGAGGTACCAGATAGGATATATTTAAGTCTAGTTATTTGGATGAGATCATCACATTTATTTAATATTGATGATTCTTGTAATAATTTAAGGAATTTTTGATCCCCAATATCTACAATATCATAAGCTATCTGAAATGCTTTTAAATGATCACCATTCATAATTAAATTGTATAATAAATTACTCATACCCTCATAATCATTCAATTGATATAAACATACACATAAATTACTATAATTCTGATTCAATACATCTTCATTTGATGATAATATTACATTACGTATCTTATTATATACCAAATCTTTAAATGATTTCAACAATATATCATCCATAGATGACATTATATAATTTATCAAACCATTGCGATTCGTACTACCCTCCAATATCTCCATCATCATATCCAATCTCCTACTATCCAATACTATTCCCATCGAATGCTGCTCATCTCCCATCATCACACTAGATCTTATCATATGCTCAACTAATACACACAATAATTCTATACATTAAACATATATATATATATATATAATTAACTCTAACATCTTCATTTGTCTTGTAGTTCCACCTGAGGTCCAATCCACCTTTCTTCGTCCTGCCGTCAGCTCTTCCAATTACATATCTCTAAAGAGTAGAGCCACTCCCGGAGATCGTGGCGATGTTGAATGTGTAGATGGAATGAAGAGTAGTACTAGACCTCGAGTTGAGAGCTGACGGCAGGACTGACCTCGAGTTGAGAGCTGTCTGCAAGACGATGAGAGGTGGATGTAACCTCAGGTATATCATTCATTGTATTCGTTGTTGGGGGATGGACATACCTATTGTATCGGAATCGAATGGAGTATTTTGAGTGTGATCATTTTCGAATTTCATTCGGTTATATTTGACGTATTCGTCGAAGGCATTTGCGATGATAATATTAGTGTACTCAGATTTATCGGAGACGTCGAAATAATCACCGGCAGCTAGAGCATATTGTAATGCTTGAGGATATGCTTCAAGATGATAATATACTTTACTAATTACAAGAGCTGCTAACTCTCTAGCCTTGAATGTTTTATCTTCATATATATTCTCCCTATATATTAAATACATATAATAATTAATAAACTTACAACACAGGTAAACTATCAACAATTTCTGACCAATATAAATCAACTAATTTATTTAACTGTTGTAAACCTAATTCCTTACAAGAATTCTGCTTCTCATCCAATAAAGATAAAGCACTCTCTGCCGAACTGAGTTCACATAAATATGATGTCATAGAAGCAGAAGACATTACAACCTCCTTCACCATTATAAATAAATTTATTTATAAATTATTTGCATTTATATCGTCTACTCTATCATACTTCGCCTCACGCCCAAACTCCCACAACATTTACACAACGCATCACTGTTACCACGTTCAAACTAATTAGACATACCTTAACAATACCAACTTAATATTCATCATTGAATATTCTCAATAAAAGGTCCTTCTATTATGATCCATCTACATTCTCTTCACTACTGATATGTCACTCCACCTGAGGTTGAAGTCTTGCAGACAGCTCTTCTATTTACTTCCCCCTCCGCTTCCCTGAGATCAGCTGCGGGTTCCACTTGAGGTCAACAAATAAAGAGGTACAAAATACATTAGCTCATGGTCATATAGAAACTGATTGGAATAAATATGCCAAACATGAAAATCATCCCGATCCTCCTTCAACATATACCGTTACAAAACTACAGAATTGTCAATACACTTATAGTGCAACAGCTACTGCTGTTGGTAAGAAAGGTAAAACTCATGCCAATGATGTACCCGCTGATGATAGACCTGGTGGAAACACTCATGTGGCCAATACTCACCCTAATACTGGTCAAGAAGTCAATGGAATGAAATGGCATAATGATATTGATACTAGTACCGTACAAGCATATTCTGGTTTTACTGGTGATCACGGAGATGCTGTTATAACTAATAGTAATACTCGTCTAAATTGCGATTGAACGAGATTCATTATTAAACTCTGGTACAGTAGGCGGTGTTGACCATACTGGTTCATATACAAAACCCGTACATTGTTTCCTAGATACCACTGCTCATGGCACTGTTACTGCAGGTGAAGATAAACCGTTTTTGGAGAATGGTCAAACAACTGGTAGAATAAATTTTAACGATGGTGCATTTAACGATGATATAACTTAACCATCGTTGTTCCGGGTTGATATACCTGTAAGCGATCTATGGGAGCTGGAAGGGGAAGTAAATAGGGAAGCTGTCTGCAAGACAAGGAGAGGTGGATTGGACATCAGGTGGAGGAACTCATCATGTTTATTATAAATGGTATAAAATATGGTATGAGATTGATTTATGGTGGGTCTAGTATGACATCTCTTTTCATTTGATTACTTCTTGGTGGTGTTGGTGGTCTGATTTCGGCCATTCTCATATCCCTAGTTGAAATTAATATTTCAATATAAAATAACAAACCAAGTTTCATAATTTGTGACTGCAGTGGATGGATAAATCAGCTTCGGTACAATTGTCAAGTCACGTCTTATAAATAATAATGCACCAGCATTTTTGTGATGATTACAATAATTTGTAGCTGAGTAATAAATATTATCCAATATCCAACTTACCAGAAAATAAAGTAATCAATTTACCACCCGCAAACCTCTCAAAACCATCCATTACACACTCATGAGCCCTGTTGAAATTATATACACAGAATATTTTACTAAAGTACAACCACCGTTCCACTCGAGGTCCAATCCCTAACCTCATCTAAGATCTCTCTTCTACCTCAAACCTCACGTTCGTCTTGCAGACAGCTCTTCCTTTTACTTCCCCTTCCAGCTCCCGTAGATCGCTTCCAGGTTCTATCTGAGGTCCAATCACTATACTTCAGCCACGATCTCTGGGAGTGGCTTTACTCTTTAGAGATAGATAATTAGAAGAGGGCTCCACGGCGAGTGGAACGAATGTTGTAACTTCAGGTGGAGTTGATTGGACTTCGAGTGTGGCACTCACTGCGTTCGTTCGTTTAATGTTTTCAAACAGACCTTATAATAAGTTCGAGATTATTATTAACAAGGAATCCATGTACACGATCTGGTCCGAATTTGACGATATGTCCTGCTTTTTCTGGATCTCTAATTTCATTTGGTACAGTACCAAGCATGGCATCACTATCTGTTGGATCGGACCATAATAGATCTAGTAGAATTTGATCCTAAATAATTAAAAGTAAATTATTTTAATCCAACATACTAAATCTGTTTGTGGTATAGCAGATACAGAAATTGGTCTTTGGATTTGTGAAATATCAGTTATTTTATTTATACTTTTACCTATACCACCATGTACACATAAAATTTTCTTCTCAATAATAGCACCAAGTGGTAACATCTCAAATATTTTATTTATATTTTGCCAACATGAATGAACACTCATAGGATCTTCACGTAATCTTCTTTTACACTCATCTTGAAATCCATATATAGAATTAATAGCTGGATCCTCATGATTACCCCTCAATAAGTGTATTTGAGTAGGATATTTACATTTTAATGAAAATAATAAACATATCACCTCAAGACTATTATAACCACGATCTATATAATCACCCAAAAATAAATAATCATTCGATTCTATATCACCCACTGCACCAATCGATTCAGCCAATGTCTCACTCAATGGACATTTATACAACTTAAATAAACGCATCAAATCATGATACTGACCATGAATATCACCATATACTGAAAAAATAATAAATATCAAATACAGATGACAATCCACCCGAGGTCCAATCCTAATCTTCTCTACCACTCGCCGTGGTGGCTCTCCTATTTACTTCCCCTTCCAGCTCCCGTAGATCGCTTCCAGGTTGATTTTGTTTTTCCGGAAATCTTGTTATTGTAGGGTAGGTGAAGATTATGGGGATATTGTGTGAATATAGGGCTAATTAACCCCAGTTACCACATAATAGTAATAAACCATAGAGCATAATGCTATACCCGGAAAAACAAAATATGTTAACTCGGAGGAACGTAATATAGTCAGGATTGGACCTCGAGTGGAACCCGTAGCTGATCTCAGGGAAGCGGAGGGGAAAATAATTAGAAGAGGCTCCACGCCTAGTGGAACAGTGGTTGTGACCTCAGGTGGAAGAAGAGTTTTGACGTACTTTTTATGGGTGATCTTAATGTTAAGACAGTATCTTCATGTTTTATGATATTATAAACCTATTGTGGTATTTCTATATTTCAGCAATGATTCAACATACCAAATTACATAAAGTATTGATATCATTCCATGGTATTGGGAATAATGAGTCATAACTATTTGAAGAATTTGGGCACATATCATTTATTATACTGAGATTTAATAATTTACGTATAATACGATCATATACTGTATCACCACTATCAACTTGCCAATGAAGTTTAACTCTAGCCTCAGGTTTATTAATTTTCTTTCCTTCATCCTCTAATTTATCAATAGATATCTAAAAGTAATATTAACATTATATACCCCATAAATTAAATTTACCTTTCTAACTAATACAGAAAAATCAGATACTGATTCATGTACAGCATGTGCATGAGATGATAAACGAATTTCACGTTCATATGATTTAGGCATTATAAATTCCATCTGATTCTTAGGAGATGTTTGAAATGATAATACACCCTGAGATGATTTGACCTCAGTATCCCTCTTTTCCTGATTAGTCGGAGATGATAATACACCACTCTTTAAATGATCACGAAATATCACTATAGAATTTAATTAAACAAATATAATTAATAAAGTTTAGTCCCCACCTGAGGTCCAATCCAACTTGTCTTCACTCCATCCTCTCTTAGTCTTGCAGACAGCTCTTCTATTTACCTATCTCTAAAGAGTAATGCCACTCCCGGAGATCGTGGCAGTGAGAAGGTCAGGATTGGACCTCAGGTGGAGAACCCGTAGCTGATCTCAGGGAAGCGAAGGGGGAAGTAAATAGAAGAGCCACCACGGCGAGTGGAGAAGGAATAGGATTGGACCTCAGGTGGAGAAGCTCCATGGAATGATAAGTTGTAAACTAACATTCGCAATCGACTAGTCGTAATTCTGCTGTTGGCATTTGTTGTGTTTGATGTGTGAATCCTCCAAAGACGTAAAGATTACAGCCGGTAACCCAGGATGAGTGTCGGAACTATAAATGTATAGTAGAATGAGAATATTAACATTACCCTTTGTACAGTTGGCATTGTAAACCATTCAAGTGTGACTGTATCATAAACTGCCGATGGTAATTGCCTAAAAGGTAGATATGATGAGGTACGGATCATAAGAAAACAACTAACGTATACAAATCATCAACTCTACCACCTACAATTACCATTTTCGATCCAATAAATACAGCAGCTATATTATTTACATGAAAATATTTATCATTCAACATACAGTGTTGATAACGTGATGCAGGTGCTGTTCCTAATTTCACAGGAGCTTCAATCCAGTCCCAAGTACCATCACGATGCTGACGTAATCCCCATGTATCATTCAATGATTTATTCTCCTCATTACGACCACCAAATATCACAATCATACCATTAGCAGGACCCTCTTTACAAACCTGAAAAAAAATAATGAAACTATCCTCCACATGAGGTCCAATCCACCTCTCTTCGTCCTGCAGACAGCTTCTCCACCTGAGGTCTTTCCACTCGCCGTGGAGGCCTCTTCTAATTACTTCTCCCTCCGCTTCCCGTAGATCAGCTACGGGTTTATCGCCACGATCTCCGGGAGTGGCTCTACTCTTTAGAGATAGGTAAATAGAAGAGCTGTCTGCAAGACGACCTCAGGTGGAGAAGCTGTCTGCAGGACGAAGAGAGGTGGAGTAAAGATGGTAGTGATTGGACATAGGGTGGAGATTCACTACGTTTTTGGGTTCGCTATGTGATTCTAACTTACATCTGCAGAATGGTAAACTCTTTTTGCGGGTTTCTTCATATTTGTTGTGAATGTGATTTCGGTCCAGCAAAATGGTGATTGTTCTACGTTGAGACACCACACATCATTATTCGATTGTATTCTGAGAGGTAGTGATACAAATTATATATCCTTTCAACTAACCCATCATTACCTCCAATGATAATTAGGTACGGTTTACAAAAAACCATGACATGCCCATAGCGTCTACCGGGTGATGGACCGGTGGTTGGTACAATGATCCACGACAATTGTTTATCTCTTCGTAAATCCAATAGATAGAGCTAAGTAAGGTGCATATAATGTATATATGAACGTCAACATACATCATCTGATGATAAACCTCCAGCGCCTGTAGCTCCACCGTATACAACAACTTGCATTGACTCTACACAGGCAGCGGAATGAGCTGCTCTGGGAGATGGTACATTCTCAACATTTAATTTGGACCATGAATTCTTGTTGGTATCGTATATATACGAATCATTAGTTATAGTATATCTACCAACATCTAAAAGGGAAGAATATAGAAGGATAGACAGGATTTTTTTAAAACAAACCTCCAATAGCTCCTCCAAAAAGTACTACTTTACCTCCACCAACAGATGTTGATGTGTGACCAAATCTAGCTGGTGGTATCTCACCTTGAAGAGAGATAACCTTTTGGTATGTCATAGGGACATGCTATCACTAATTTTACATAACCAAATGATTTTATATAATAATTTGGTACTAATTTATAATGTCTAGTACTATTTTATCCTTTTTTTAATCCCCACCTCTTAATGTGTAAGGGCTACTTCTACCTCCAATTCTATGCTTTGAAAATTATAATATGATGTACACATCTCTTAAATTATATATCCAATATTCTATAATTTATCGCATCGCAATTTATAAATTGTAATGATATGGCTAATTGAAATTAACTTCAAGATATGTCAATGGGTATTAACAACATCACTCTGGTACTTTGTATCATTTTAATATACTCTCTGAATGTTGATACAAAGAAACATAAGTACACATCTCTAGAACAGTATAGATATCCATTATTATTCTATGGGTATGTAAAAACTTGATGATTTTTCATGAAATTATACTGTAGTTATAAAAGAGATTCATATTCAGTCTTGGACTCGATTTTTTCATTGGATATAGTGAGTTTTGTCTATCAGTAAGTATCTTCACTTTAAAGGTCCAACCGACACATTTATACTGTAAGAAGCAGTTGAATGTCTTAGTACATAAAGCTGAATTATTCTTTCATACTAATGACACATCTGATGTTGATTTTAACTGTACCGAAATTTTGAGGGGTAAATGCCTCAATAAGGAGAAATGTTTAGTGAGTTTTATATGTTTGTACTAATTTATACATTCATAGGTCAGTCTATATGACTGTGCAAATGCCTATAAGAATAATGAAGTATATAGTAAAATGAATGAAAAGTTGATCAGACTCGAATATACATGTGAACCATCAAAGTATGTTTAAAATATGGGGTTTAATATCCACATAAAGGTATCCGAGGCCTTTATTTGATGGTATGAAATTTATAGAAGGAGTATCACCACAATTTCTAATGTGAGTTTGGAATTATTGGGTATATTATATAATTTCCCCCATAGTATACCATATGATAATTGTGATGAGCCATTATTACCAAATACAACCGAACATTATGAGAAGATTGCCAAGTGTATAAATACACCCAACTGTAGATACATAATCGCAAATGATGACAGACTTTATTCAGACGACTACTTATCCACAGTATGTCAATCGAAGCCATCATACACCCATCATTAGAGGAATCATATCAAGTCACATATATACGTTAAACCAGATACATTCAAACTAAGAGGATATACAGTACTACTTAACTATACAGGTATGGACATAGTGAAGCCTAAGTATTGAAGTCCAATCCTCCTTCTCTTCGTCTTGCAGACCGCTCTCCACCTGAGGTTACATCTACCTCGCGTTCTCCTGCCGTCAGCTCTTCCAATTACCCATCCCTAAAGAGTAATGCCACTCCCGGAGATCGTGGCAGTGAGAAGGTATCTATTGGACCTCAAGTGAACCCGCAGCTGATCTCAGGGAAGGGAGAGATAAATAGAGAAGGCTCTCTGCAAGAGGGAGACAAGGTTGTAATCTCTGGTGGAAAGCCTAGTTATATATATAGTGCGCTGTAGATCGTTAGAAAATATAAGGGGAAAATTCTTCTTTATATAGGTATATGTCAGTATCCTGAGTACAAGGACGAGCCTGATTTTTATAAAGTTGCTGAATTGGCAAATTCTAACAAGTATACATTTTTCTCATTGAGTTTGTTTATATCTCTTTAAAAAAAATTATCTTCAGACTATTACCCATCAAAGCTGTTCAATTTAGACCCAAAGAAATCTTCGTGGTATGTTAACACTACTCACCTCTTTATTATATCATAGGCTATGTAAAGGGTATGAATAATCACTAAAATTATATATTCACTCAGAAAACCTACAATCGTACCCATGATTGGACACATTATCGCATTACCATCAAGATAATCCAACCTTTAATGTCAATAGATATACACTCTAGATTTATTCACTATATATAATCCTATACCCGTAGTCAGTCCTTATGTAAGCTCTTCTCCACCTGATGTCCATCCTGCCGTCAGCTTCTCTATTTACCTCCCCCTTCGCTTCCCAGAGATCAGCTACGGGTTCCACTTGAGGTTACATCCAACACATCATTAGCACCATCTTCTATCATTCCCATGATGGATGATCCATCACTATTTTCATCACTGCCTTCGCCACGATCTCCGGGAGTGGCTCTACTCTTTAGAGATATGTAATTGGAAGAGCTGTCTGCAAGACCTACGGTGGAGGCGAGTGGAAGAGGAGTTGGATTGGACTTAGGGTGGAGAGGAAGTGGTTTAAACTTCGGGTTAAAGTGTACATTAGATATAGATATATATATGTGTAAGTATTGTTAAAATATTAATGTTTTTCGGGTTTGGGTTCGAGTACGGTGATGCTATCGGGTAGTATTGTGGATGGCCCGATTTTACCTTCTGGATCATATGGTAGCATAATTTTGACTCTGATACCTAATACACCTTGTCTTAATTGAACACATCTGGTTGCACTATTAACAAAAGTTTTAGCTGGTTGACCAGTAGATATAATATAACCATCTTTAAATTTCATACTTTTTGCACGTTGTGCTCTAAGTTTACCAGATACTATTACTTCACAACCTTTAGCACCAGATTCCATAATATGTCTTAATACACCATATGCTGCTCTTCTTACTGCTAAACCTTTTAATAATTTATAACGTAATGATTCAGCTTGTGCCATTGCACATAATCCTCTATTTTCTACACGTTCAGCATATAATTCTACACTATCTGATGAAAATCCAAATCTTTTTTGTACTAAAGATGTCAATTCTCTAATCCTTCTAGCCTTTTCACCTAATACTTCACGTGTTCTAGTAGCTCTAATAATAATTTCTGTACGTACAGGTGTTATTCTCAATTCTACACCTGAATAACCATCTTCTGCTAATATACGAGATAAAAACTCATTCAACTCGGCATTAAATACACCATCGTCAATGAATCTCTTCTGTTTAGATTTCTACAAATTATTCATCAGCCATAATAAATTATAATCAAACATACCCCTGCAATACCTATCATTCTCTATAATTTTATTAATCTAATTTATACATAGAATCATTAAAAGCCTAATGAAATATAATGATTAAAATAAGTTAATAAGGATAATTGAATTCATATAAGATCAAAATTATTAATGGAATCACAACAAGTGTCACATTAATAATAAACAAAGGGATCTTCTAAACATACCGAGATAACAAGATTTAATATAACGTCAATAATAAAGTAAAATGAAACAATAGTTATATTCTGTGGGGAACTGATCATTGTACCAGAATATGCAAAAAATTATTACAATAACAATTAATAATCATTTATAAAGTGTTATAAATAAGTTAAAGTGAATTAAGATGGCAAAAATGATGTCTGACTGAAGTTTAGGCGTCAATTATTCCATGAGACTTAAAAAAATTTTAATCTCATTCAACTGGAGATTTAGTTATTAGAATATTCAAAATAAATTAATTTAATAGTAAATTAAAATTTTGTTGTTTAATCATGTCATCAGATGATACCTTTCTGAATCTTGACTCCGGTATGGAGCGCCTCACATTACACCCTCACCTCTAATCTCCATATTATTCGCTAACCCAAGTATAAAATATAATTCATTCTCGTATTGTACTTTTTACTACCGTATATATTCATAATTATGCCTTCTGTACTTGTATATAGTCTGGTTGTCAGTGTACCCAAAGATGTTGGACAATTTTTGAAACATTACTTTTAGTCGTCAAATCACAATCATTTCACCTACTGTTACTTCATTTAAAACATGAATATCCCGTATCCTTGATAAATTTCCGAAAATGTCTATTCCTGGAGTTAGTATCTACGTGTACATAGGCGTCTCGGCGATGCGCAATTGGACGCTAGAATCCGTCCATGAAAGCATTAAGATGGCGTCTCATTTGTATAAGAATTATAATACATGTAAAATATTTTTTACTAATTCTAAATTTCTATACTTAATTTAGAAATCGAATTCTTTATAATAAATACATAGTCTATTTCTATGTGAATTATACCTTGAAACTTTTTTAATTAAAATCAAGCGTAAGCACCAAGTATCAATTAAAGAGATTAAGTTTTTGAAAATGTCATCTTCTGAAAGCAATACCTCTGAACAACCTGAAGTTGTTGTAGAATCCTCACTAAGTGGTGAGGTCTTATCAGCATCTAGTCATGATAATGCAACATCACCAACCGGAGAAGCATCTCCATCAAGCGTTGTATCTTCAAAGTCATTATCATCTGAAGCATCTAACGTTGAAGGAAGGGAAGGAGATTCACAATCTTCAGTATCTCCATCTTCATCACCTTCATCCCCAACTTCATCTCCATCATCTCAATCATCTCAATCTTCTGTTGCAGGTATGTCAACATCCAAAGGATAATATCACCTAAACCGCAATCATCATTATCATCGAAGACCATAAAATATCAGCCTGAGGTCCAATCCAACCTATCTTTCCACTTCCACCTGAGGTTACAATCCTACTCTCCTTTCCACTTCCACCTCTCCTTCTCTTGCAGAGAGCTCCTCCAATTACTTATCTCTAAAGAGTATTGCCACTCCCGGAGATCGTGGTGAAGGTATTGATGAAGGTTGTGATGGATCATCCATCATGGGAATGATCGAAGATGGTTCTAAGGATGTGTTGGATGTAACCTCAAGTGGACTACCTGGAAGCGATCTACGGGAGCTGGAGGGGGAAGTAAATAGAGAGGGCACCACGCCTAGTGGAAGAAGAGTAGGATTGGACCTCGGTGGAAGAGCTGTCTGCAGGACGACCTCGGGTGGGATAGCGAGTGGAATGGACAGTATGACTCGACTTCGAGTTGACTACAATTCTGTGTTCATATGTATATATATATTATTATAGATGTTGAGGATAAGTCAAGGGATGAGGCATCAGCTGAGAGTGTAGAGAATGGTTTATTTGCTAGTGTATTTTCTGACATGGACAAGGTTGAGAGAACGTAAGTTTATTATTATATAGAGATAACAATTTTTTCTAGACTTCGTGTATTTCTCATTGTTGGTATTGTTCCATTTACTTTTGTTGGATGGCTAGTTGGTTTAGCTTATTCTACATTTGTCAAGAAGACTAAAAATATCCATAGAAAGGTGTGTATTATTGATATAAATTATATTATATATTATAGTTACATAGCCTTTTGGCTATATTATCAGCTGTATCTGTATTCTTGGGAATTGTAGGTTTTTTCATTTACTATGGTATGTTGATACTTTAATATAATCATCATATGATTACTTTAGCTTATACAAAAGATGTTGTTACAACACCAAGGACTGAACGTATTGTCCCGAAAGTTTTTGTACCATTAAGAACTATGGATTGTAATGATATGAAATTTGATTACATAAAGAGTATGTTATAAATATAAATATAAATATATTTCCTATAGGAGACAAAGGAGCTAATAATAATGTTGTATTTTTATTTAGTGGCTTAGCATATGGTTGGCAGAATCATGGTATATTTGAATGTAAGTTAAATGATTATAATTAATTATATATAATAATTTCTAGTCCCTGATAATATGGATTATAATGTCATTGCTGTTAATATTGATGATAAGGTTGAAGATTTAGGATCCAAATATGCATCTGTATTGGATAAAGTTACTAAATGCTTTAAATTAAATGCATTACCAAATAAGACACTTGTAGTTGAATTCTCTGACTCTAATGTTGAGAGTCTTGTGAAATCTAAAAATGTAAGCTTAAAATATATTTTAAATTTAACCTCATTTTTAATAATATAGTGGAGTTCATGGAAGAATGTCATGGCTATAAATAATGAAGTCCAATGTAAGAATAAAGTAGAAAAAACGGTATATTTATATACAAATTTCATTTATCATTATAAATTATATATAGAATACTGATGAATCATTTATGTCACCTGTATCATCCTTGAAAACTCATATTGGTTATTCCAATAAACATATTTCATGCGGTAGAGAATATGTACATTTACCAGTACAAGTCACAGAAGATGGTGTCAATAGATACCATAAAAGAGTATGTTCATCTATAGTCTTTTTAATCATTCATTCTTAATAGGGATCTAACTTCAGTGATGTATTAAACTCATTCTTTACAGTTACACCACTCGTCAAAGAACGCTGCTTCCGTACCAAAAACAGCTCATCCGATGTTAAATCTTACTTGAATGATTTAATCGAACCATTAGATACATTCCTAAACTATACCAATGAATCCGTACTCAAAAGCCCATTATCCACCGCTATATTATGCAATAAAGCATTCTCATTATAGAACATTAACGTAAATTAATGATTTTTGATTAAAGGTCTTGTAGATTAACATCTTCATTACATATGAAATAATAATTTAATACTACATAAAATTACATTTATAATCACTCAGTCTCATTACATATACACGAGATTCATACTATTCTCCATCTACTACATCCATATATTCCATTCAATGCTCCAATAGAAGTTACATTCCTGCCGTCAGCTTCTCCACCTGAGGTCTATCCTGCCGTCAGCTCTTTTATTTAGTTCCCCCTCCAGCTCCCATAGATCGCCTCCGGGCATTATTTATCATAAAAAATACATGCTCTATAAACCCTATAATTATCGGGATAAAAAACCTCATACTCAAATATTGTGGGGCGATTACCCCATGATCCAAATTCATATAGCATTTTAATATACTTCCAATAATTTATTATGTATATTAATACAATTGAAGGAAGAAATATAGTTATATGATGGTATACAAGTGTTTATATAAATAATTATTATAATATATATAGTATATAACTACTAACATGAGCTGATACTATTATACTAACTATATTATACTTATAATAATACTAATTATATATACTTTTATAAATTATTAAAAATATTATACTTCAATTATAAATGATTAAGAGAAGATAATTATTATAATTATAATAAATTAATTTACAGAATATTAGTGGATTGGAACTCAAGTGGAGTACCTGGAAGCGATCTATGGAAGCTGGAAGGGGAGGTAAATAGAGAGGCCACCACGGCGAGTGGGAAGACAAGGTTGTAACCTCAGGTGGAACGTAGAGTAGAAAAGAAGATGGAGGAGTGTGGAGAAGATTAGGTGTAATGGACATAGAGTGGACAGTTCATTGTGTTTATATGTGAACAAACCTCGAATGTGCATCCATGAAAGACGTTTGGAATTGAGTGTATACATAGTCGTTTCGATGCTCCTCTTAGATACCAGTGGTATAATCTTAGTGATTTATTGAGTGATTGTGGGTATCTTTGTGCGATGCTATAATTTTGATTGAGTGTGAGATTGACGATTAGTGTAATGATTCCGGGGCATAATATATTTTTTGTAATCATTGACATTTTCAAAAGATGTAAATTAACTATATATTATGTAAGTAATGAGGATATAGGAAATTACTTACCATTAATACCAATAGTTTTAGTAATGAAATCATGTCCTATCGGTGAACAGAATTGCATAATAATATTATCAGTACTACATCCATATTTTTTAGCGCTAATAGCTCTTATTATAGTTTTCATATCATTAGTTCTTGGATCTTTACCTTTAAATGATGATAATACAAATACAGACATTGCTACTCTTGCTTTAACATCTTCTAATATATTAATATTACCATTAAGATCAACATCTCCATTTAATAAACAAATTTGTACACCTAATGTCGACGCTTGATCTATTTGACATGAATACATTTCAATTTCATTTGGTGTTATTAATATAATTTTACTAAAATGGGGATTATATAATTATTACAATAAATCAACTTACATATCCTCAGATGAATAATATACTTTTGATATAAATTGCGATAATTGAAATGGATCAACATCACCAATTAATAATACAAATTTTTTTATACTAGCCCTATATACAATTAATAATTATTCATATTCATTTATAACACACCATGAAAGTAAATGACCACTAATCTTACATTGACCATGTAACATTTGTATAGTATGATTTATAGTTATTGGGATCCAAATAAGTACCCAAGATATAAAAAATAATGCAGAAAATCTAGCACCCAATGTCAAAGGTTTCATATCACCATAACCAACTAATAATTATATTATATGAAATATATTTACATCAACAAACCAGTAGATATAGTAATTATAGCAAAATAAAATAAATCAGCATATTGCTCAAGAGCATAATTAAATTGATTAACATTAGCATCAGGATGTATACCCTGCATCATATACATTGAACCTATAGAAGAAAATAAATCATCAAACTTATTCTAACAGTTCCACCTGAGGTTACCACCACTGTTAGTCTTGCAGACAGCTCTTCTAATTATTTCCCCCTCCGCTTCCCTGAGATCAGCTACGGGCATTCCACTTGAGGTTATAAACCTAATCTCGGCGAGATATGACTAAAGTGACGGAATCTATGTTTATGAAGATATCTCAATGAATATTGAATGGATTAAAGTGAGGATGAGTAAATTAAATAGAATCATCAAATTCCTTTTCAATGAAGTATTAACATCAGAATTTCATCCAATCGTCATTGAGATATTTTCAGTAGTTTCCCCAGAAATTCAGGATTTCCTTCAAGTTTTGGAGGTAAAAATGAAGAAGTGAAATTGGACCACAAGTAGACACCTCAAGTGGAACCCGTAGCTGATCTCAGGGAAGCGGAGGGGGAAATAAATAGAGGAGCTGTCTGCAAGACAAGGATAGGACCTCAGGTGGATATAAGTATGATTATTAAATGTTATAAACATACCGGCGAAACAACATGACATGACGAAAATTTCGAGTACAATTTTGATGATATGTTTTGCTTTATCACGGCCATCATTACTTGCTTTTAAAATTGTATTCGTCCATACTGTATATGATTAATATTTGTGGTATATAGAGTATTACCGAAAATTTTGATCCAAATTAGGAATCCATGGAACCAATAGACTTGCATATATGTCAAATCTTTGAAGAATATAAGTTTCATTATTATTACCAGTGGTGGTAGTAATAGAGAATTGATCCAAAAGACGGGTGATGAGATAATATCTTTAAATTCTTGTGTCTCTAGGATAAATAACAACATCTCTGCTGTGGACTGGATTTGGATATGAAATTATTAAAATTATGGACTTACAGCTGAAATAACGAAGAAATGTATCGGGTATAGCCATGGGGGTACTAAATTAAATCTCCATCCAATATCGATATTATCCCTTCTCCAATATGTAATAGTCACTAACCAAACAAATAATCTTATCACATCCCATATTAACAAGACTATACCAGAATTCCTCATCATACATGTCAATGTAAGTCTAGAATAACTATACCACAGCTTAAAATGGTAATATCCTAAGAAATATATAATTAAATACTTTTATAAAACCAACTTGCTAATGAAAATCTAGCAACTTCTTTCCTTATCTTGTCGTCATCATCATCAAATGACTTATCCATAGACGCTAAATTACCACCGATTGTAAGTCTCTTGTTGACTTGTCTGAAATCATAAAATATTTCTACATCTACACACACCTTTCAATATATGCACCAGTAGATCTATGTTTCAGAAATACTCTAACAAAATTTATGACATATAGTGTTATAAAGAATGTAATGGCACCAAAAATTGCCGGTAAGATCTCAGCCCATCGACTATCATCTGAAATGTAAATTATTATCATTTAAAGCCCAAATTTACCTTCAGATGCAGTGATAGTAACGATTAATAATGACGTAACGTATAAAGCCAGTAAAAGAACAGCAAATATACCTCTAAAATATTTATTTGTTGTCTTTACCTTAAAGCTTATAGACATATTCGATTAAATGCTGTTACTATCATTCCTTGCTTCAAATTTTATCACAGAAATATACAATCACCATTATAAGGGACAGATAAACATATTAAGCTCCAATTTGGCTACATATAACATTATAAACGATGCGATATCAATATTAAAAATCACAATTTCATACAAATATACAGAGTTAAATATAAAATTTATACAACAATGTGCAAGTTTTATATAAATTATAACGCCCTTTTAACACGGAAATGGTCCCGTCATGTAAATTGATACATAGCTGTAGTATCCGACTGAAATTTGAAAATTTAAAAATTATTCACCAAAAATCAAAAGACATAACTGTACACATTGATAAAACATCTATAAATCATAATTTATGGACTAATTTAAATTAGTTTTTACATTAGATATTGGGACTACTATCTTCGTGATTCACCTCTATCAATACACTACTTACCATATATCGTCCGAACTATGTATAATGATTAAATTAACATCCAAACTCTATTCTTATACTAAATACAGACAATGGGAGAAGTCGTAAGCATATTAATCCTATTGCTGAATATCATTTCATTTATCATAGGCTACGACGCTTTAATAAGAGTAGGCGTTGGAATCTCGCTAACTGGCTTACACAATTGACGTACGAAAACTTGAAATTTAAAAAGGGCTGGAAGACAAAGACATTTATCAATCCCCCGAAGGAATTGTTAATTAATACAAGGCCTACTAGATTATGTGATATGGAAAAGTTACATTCTCAGGATAGACAATACTATAAGAAGTAGGATAATATCAGGAGTCTATTATTACATCAAAATGTCAAGGTTGAACGAATTTGTTGAGTTAATTTCGAATATCATCAAGGATGACTGGTATAAAGTGAAGGTACCATATACTGAGGAATGGGATGAAGACTTCGACCGATATGTCAATGGACTAATAAACAGTAAACATAGTGATGCTAACCCGGAGGAACGAACTTCTACCGTAGATCCTGCCGTAAGCTCTCCAGCTGAGGTTACATCTACCTCTCTTCCACTCGCCGTTGAGGCCTCTTCTAATTACCTATCTCTAAAGAGTATAGCCACTCCCGGAGATCGTGGCGGTGACAAAGATGGTGAGGATGTAACCTCAAGTGGACTACCCGTAGCTGATCTCAGGGAAGCGGAGGGACAACTAAATAGAGAAGGCACCACGCCTAGTGGAAGAAGAGTAGGATTGGACATCGGCGAAGAGGCTGTCTGCAAGACAAAGGTATTAAAATCATTTTTGATGATTATAATTCTATAGGATTTTATAATGCTGCGTGAATATTCGAATGATGAACGATTTAAATTATGTTTTGATATCTTTAATATGATGGAAGGGTTATGGTTGGAAGGTAGAAAACGTATTAAAGCTATAGAACAATGTGAATTAAGTAATTCATTAACATTAGATGATTTATTAAAATATTCTTTGAGGTAATAATAAACCCCATAAATAAATGGTGCATTGCCCTATAGGATTCGTAATACAACATACTCACCACCGGAGAATATGAATGTTACAGATCCTACACATCATTATGATATATTTCCACAATATCACTTTTTGGGTATACCAAATATGGATCAGATGCATAAATCACGATTATTCAACTTGAATAAATTACAAGAACAAACCCCACCACCACAAATCAAATTTGAATATGTATCAGAGACAATGAATAAAATGATAATATTATCACCAAATGAAAATTGTATTATACACTTTCAAACTTCAAGGATTAATCCAAATATTATTTGTCCACAGACTGGACAACCAACGGTATCAATCACAGAGCCTACTGTATATAATAAAGAACGTAATTATAATTTTAAAGTCAATTGCCAACCATTCACTGTTAGGGCATGGGCTACATTTGGTGACTTGAAAGATTCACAAGTCGTCGAAGCCACTTACAATCCAAACATCACAACAAAAAAAGAAGAAATCAAAGAACAATTCGGATTCATGCTCTCTAGATGATATAAGAAAATATAACGATTATTAAAGTCGTAACTTATCACATGAGGTATATCCACCTCGTCTTCCACTTGCAGAGAGCCTTCTCTATTTAGTTCCCCTTCCAGCTCCCAGAGATCGCTTCCAGGTTCCACTTCCACTTGAGGTTATAAACCTAATCTCGATGAGATAAGGATAAAGTGATGGAACTATGTTTAAGAGGATATCTCAATGAATATAAATTTGAATGCAGTGAGGATTAGTAAACTAAATACAATCATCAAATTCCTTTTCAATGAAGTATTGACATTTAAAATGCATCCAATATTCATTTCACAATCTTCAGTAGTTTCCCCAGAAATTCAGGATTTCCTTCAAATTTTGGAGGTAAAAATGAAGTAATGTACCGAGGATGATCTACGGGAATCCGAGGGGAAGTAAATAGAAGAGGCTGTCTGCAAGACGACGAAAGTTGGAGAAGATAGTGATGTAACCACAAGTGGAAGTGGAACACCCGTAGCTGATCTCAGGGAAGCGGAGGTAAATAGAGAAGGCCACCACGTCGAGTGCAAACGTCAGGACAGATCGCAGGTGGGAATTTCTGCATGTGAGGGAAGTGTGTAGTGGAAAAGGAGACGTAATGGCTTGGGCTTATAGGTTTATAATTATCTGAATGATAGTGATGATATTTAAATTATTGTAGTGGCATGTAGGACAGCTCCTCTATTTAGTTCCCCTTTATCTCCCGTAGATCGCTTATGAATTTATTATTTATGATTATCAGATTCTAGAGATATAACGTAGTAATTTATAACTTTTAGAACCCCATATTATTTAATTTTATTGCCATTATGTGTAATCTATAGACAAGTGTGATGTTAAAATACCCCATTAGACAAGTTTGATTTTTATGACATTTAAATTGTGAATTGTCAGATTTGTCAAGATGAAATTTATAACATTTCTATTGGTATTCTCTATTTCATATTCATGTGCCACGGAATCAAGTGGGAGTTCATCTACAACAACTTCAGGTTCTAGCACATCAACCACTACTCAAGCACAGAGTACTTCCTCTGCCTCTACTACCACTACTACATCTACTGCAACTACAACAACTACGACTCCTTCTGTTTCCTCCTCTTCAGCTCCCCAGGGATCGGCTTCTGAAACTTCTCCATCTACACGAGCTGGTCAAGACGAGAGTGAAGCTGTACTATCATCTAATGTCAACCATCCAGTTCTCAAGTTAGATTTAAATTCAACAACAACTGCAAGTGCATCAACTTTGGAAACACTCCAAGATGGTAATTTACAAAAGAAAGTATTAAGGGCTAACGACGGCGCATATCATACACATGTAGTGTTGGGTGATACATTATTATGGCAACCTAAAGAAGATGAAAGATTATATACTTGCACATTTCATTCTTTTCAATCGAAGGTTCTGTTGGTCAAGGTGGTGGTTGTAGACAGGCAGCCAACTGGTGAAGCAGCAGCATCTGAAAGTCAAACACCACAACCAAGGGATGGATTCTACGCTTACAGATGCACAGATAACGATACATTTGTACGCCTTTATGATGAAGACTACGAACCAACATTACAACGCTTCAAAGACAGAGCTGAGAAAGCCGACGCAACACTTGAAAGCGTTGCATTTGTAACCAAAAATGTCAGAGTTAATGACAGTTTCACAACACCAGCTGTTTACATTGCCATATTTGCAATTGCATTCTTCGTTACCAAAATTTAAAGAAATCTGTCTACCCATATATAATAATACGAAATTCCGTATTCAATTTCATGCAACTATACATTATATATACAATTCACACGTCTACACTTGGGTCATCCTGCCGTCAGCTCTTCTAATTACCTATCTCTAAAGAGTAAAGCCACTCCCAGAGATCGTGTCAAAGTTGAGGATTGGACCTCGAGTGGAATACCCGTAGCTGATCTCAGGGAAGCGGAGGGAGAAATAAATAGAGAAGGCAGGACAACCTCAGGTGGAATGAAGAGAGTTGGATTGGACCTCAAGTGGTAGACAAGTAAATGGTAATCCATGGGATATACGATAACTAACTCATTGTATCAATCATATTACGGTACTCCATGCTGGTATTAGGATACTATATAATAGGGTGGACAGAGTGATGTGTAAATACGAAACCATATTTAGATATCAAATTACTCTATCAACAGCTTAATTTTAGTACAACAAGCGTAAGGTTGCATATTTCATACATGAATGAAACTTTGGATATCAAATATGATCACTTGGGACCAATACCTATATCCCTGTATAATGGTAGGTACATTTGGGGTGGGGAGCATGACTTGTGTATCGCTGAAATGATTAGGTGCTTTAATTAGAGATTATATGATGATAATTTCTATAGACTAAACTATTATATTATTTAAATTTAGAATTATGCCAAAATGTTGAAAATTACAAACAGGTTACTAAATAACGGTAACAATATGTTTGGTAGTGTTGTATTGTATAGTAAATTTGGTTTGCAGACAAGATTTGTATACAATAGGAGTAATATTTTTAATAATTATAGATTTAATTTTTCTAATTTGGCTAGAAATCCTAATGATGTATCAGTTTCTACAAATGGGTCTTTGTATGACTTGACTGCACGCCCCTTGGATGATTTCGATCCATCAATGTTACCAAACAAATATAAACCAGGATTGAAATCATGTCGTATATTCGATAATCCAAACATTGTACATGTTGTTACTGGTGAAGGTGGTGAGACATTAACTGATAAGCTTTATCGATATCTAGATATTGGTGGTTTCTTTTCAATGTTGAATAGTAGGAAGATTCATTTACTTAGGACACCACCTGAAGGTAGGAATTCTATTATGTGTATGACAGAATTGGAAAGGAAACAATCATTAATAACAAGTGCTGTATGTAGTTTGATGATGTTTTATCTGATTGTTTGTTATATTCAACACAAGAAACATATTTTTGATCGTCATCCAAGCCCTGACTTCCCAGTATATGAAAACACTAACAATAAAACCCGTGATTTCACTTGGCATGGTGGTTTACCATTCCAATATCCTAAAGGTCGTTGTAAAGAATGTCGATGGCTTGAGTTGGAATGTAAGAAGAAATGTTATGACCGTTTACTAGAAAGTGGGCATAAATTTATTTTACAAAACCCGATGCAAGTCCCACGTAGGGAACTTTTGCCTTCACCATACCCACCTATGAACTAATTTTTAATATCGCATCATATATTTTATTCATATTCTTCAGTTCTTTACATCATGGATTCAGGGTTTGATGTTGATGGACGTTTGTCTGGAGGTGGAGGTAAATTTGATGGATTTCCTATGTCTAAATCTCAAAATTCGCTAGAACTCCCAGATCTTAATGAATTATCATCAATTGGAAACTTCAAAAACATTATTCCGGACTTGAGGTTGGTAAGATTGAAGCGACTGATTGATAATTTGGGTTTGGTATTGGATGTGACGCGACCGGTGTTGGAGAATGTAGAAGAATTATCAGCAAAATTGAATGATATTTCAGAGAGGCTGTTGAAAAGTCAGGATTTACTAAGGTTGGTTATAGAATTTGACACTAATGAATTAGAATCATTGGATTTATCCATGAAGATTACACAGGATAAGTTGAGATGTGTAGATGAGTTGATTCAACGCTTAGATCCAGCAATTTTATATTGTGATATGGATGGTAACATTGATGTTGATATAATTTTAATGTATTCTGAAGCTCTAGTTATGTCTATGGACTATTGCAAGTCATTAAAAAATGGCCAAGGCCATAAGTTAATTAAGGATGCATTAAGAAGCATAGAAGACAATTTGGTTAAATTAGCAGAGATTGCACTTCATTGGATCATCAAATTATCCAGACAATCCCTAGCCGGTAGCGATCTACGGGAGCTTTCAGAGGAATTAAATAAAAAAGACATCAAACCTAGCACTATAGCCAGTCATACTATTACAGACAGATCTACACCTGAGGTTACAACCTCGCATTCTCCTGCCGTCAGCTCTTCCAATTACCTATCTCTAAAGAGTAAAGCCACTCCCGGAGATCGTGGCGATGTTATCCCGGAAGAACATGATATGTCTACCCGGAAGAACGTGAATGTTCAACCCCTAAGAACAGGAAATCTACCCGGAGAAACAGGAAATGTCAACCCGGAAGAACAGACCTCAAGTGGAATACCTGGAAGCGATCCACGGGAGCTGGAAGGGGAGATAAATAGAGAAGGCTCCACGCCTAGTGGAAGGAGAGTTGGTGAATCTCACGTTAGGACTTCAACTGGAAAGGACTCGATTACAAATATGATATCTCCTTTACTATTGACATTTGATTATAAATTTGATTCGATTTTCCAGATTACTAGTGAGAATAATAAATTGAAATTATTTAGGGTTTTAAATTTATTGAAAATTTACCCGTCATTTATTTATCATTTTATGGATCATATGGAAACTTTACAAAGTCAAATATTATTAAAGAAATTTTTAACAATTTTATCAACTGTTGATGCTACTAATCGTATCAATGCTATTTCTGATATATTTATGAATCTACAAATATTAATATCAATTCAAAAATCTAATATTATCGCATTATATACAAATTGTGGATTATCATTAGATTGTTATGTTCATTATAGAACCCCAGAATTATATATAAATAATATTACAAGATCTATATCATCAAGTTTAGAAATGAAATTGAAACAATTAATGACATTTATTAATACAGATACAAATTATATCAATTGTAATAATGTATTGGAAATTTATAATGTAATACAATTATGCAAATATTATATTATCAAATTAAATGATATCCTACATCAATCATGGCACAATACCACAGATCCACTTCCACCTGAAGTCCAATCCAACTCTCTTCGTCCTGCTGTCAGCTCTCCACCTGAGGTCAGTCTTGCAGACAGTTCTTCTAATTACCTCCCCATAAACGGTAATGTCACTCCCAG
>JAIQCW010000132.1:0-61541 GCA_020283715.1 Cytauxzoon felis
CAGGATTTCCTTCAAATTTTCGAGGTAAAAATGAAGGTAGTGAAATTAGTAATAATTGACATCAGGTGGAGACCTCAAGTGGACCACCCGCAGCTGATCTCAGGGAAGCGAAGGGGGAAATAAATAGAGAAGGCCGTCTGCAAGACAAGGATGGACATCAAGTGGAGAGCTGTCTGCAAGAGAACGCAAGGTTGTAACCTCAGGTTGAAGAGCTGACGGTAGGACGATAATAGTTGGATTGGACCTAAGGTGATGAAGATGTGTATGTAGCTTCGGATGGAGTGTATAGTAGTTTAATTTGAGTGTTTATATTTATAGGTATTGATTTGAAAACATACATCTACATAATCTGATCTCCATTGTTTATATATATCTGTATTGATAAGATAGTTGGCATCATCTTTGGCCTCTTTGGACATTGACTGACTGATTGTATCATCATTTTCATTTAAATCCATAATGTAATATTTTTACGGTATGAAATTAAAATTAATAAAAAAATAAAAGTACATAATTTAAAAAATGAATATAAATATTATAATTTTAATTAAACCAAAAAAAGATTTTTTTTGGAAAAAATGTGGGAAGGGTTGATAGACACATTCTATTGGAATATAATTAATAAATTGTTTCATCTTCAATAATTTCTATACCACGTTTAGTTATAATATATGGTATAGGTTGCGATGTAGCTGTATTTGAACTGAATAATACTTGAAAGAATCTATGAGAATCTTGAGATATATCACGACCTATAAAATAAATAATATATTAAATGTGTATACATACGTTGTCTCCATAATAAAATTCTACCATTTAAACAACTTGTCCATATATAACCTAATGCAGGTTTGATCTATAAATTGATTTTTTTCTTATAATCATAATAGTATAAATATACCTGTGATTTCATATTAATAGTATGAACCTGTTGCCAATTAACAATATTAGTAACCTGATTTATAGTTAATATACAAATGTTATACTCATGAGCAATCTTTTTAAGAATCGTAGCCACTCGTGTTATATGATGCAATAATGAATTCGATCTTATTAATAATTATAAAAGGAATAAACCATTCCAAATACCTATCAGATTTCGGTACAAAACGATATAATGACGCTATCGAATCCAATACTATCAATCTAACCTATAAATACAATCATCGTAGGAAGGAAAATTCCACTTGAAGTCCAATCCACCTCTTTTCGTCCTGCAGACAGCTTTCCACCTGAGGTCTTTCCTGCCGTCAGCTCTTCTAATTATCTATCTCTAAAGAGTAATGCCACTCCCAGAGATCGTGGCGAAGATTATGTCTGTTCTTCCGGGTTAACATTTTTTGTTCCTCCGGGTAGACATCGAAGAAATTTCCTCGGTCCCCTTAGTTACAATTATCCACTTGTAAATCTCATATAACAATTATACTATTAAATGAAATAAATAACCCTAACATTAGACCTCGAGTGGAATACCCGTAGCTGATCTCAGGGAAGCGAAGGGGGAAGTAAATAGAGAAGCTGACGGCAGGACTAAAAGAGGTAGATTGGATTTCAGTTGTAATGTCTTCTATGTTCGTTTGGTATTAATGAACATACATTGGACCTTAGTATGGTATTGATTTTTTTGGTGATGATATGTAATAGGTCCTATTGATGGTATATATGATGGAGTTGTGGATACAAACTTCATGATCTCGTACTTTATCGATATATAATGACTTTAATAGATCGATAGGTTTGAATTTACATAATTTATCTCCTAATACCACTCTATAATCTCTATATTTAGAGTCTAAAGGGTGTAATCAACAATCAAATTAAAAACAACGTACCCAGTATCTCACAAATGCGATCAATAGGGAATGTACCATTAGTATATAAATATAATATCATATTATCACAATTATAAATACCATTCCTTATTAATATCTATTAAAATATATAATTCAAAACGGTAATAGAATACAATCAAACTACAGCCAACCAACAGGTCACATCCTCACCACTTGAGGTCCAATCACTACACTTCATTCCACCTGTCTTCCAGTCGTCGTTCCACCTGAGGTCGTCTTGCAGACAGCTTCTTCCTTTTACTTCCCCCTCCGCTTCACGTAGATCAGCTACGGGTTCTCCACTTGAGGTCTTATCCTCACCACCTTCATCACTGCCACGATCTCCGGGAGTGGCATCACCGTTTACGGGGAGCTAAATAGAAGAGCTGACGGTAGGACGATGAAGAGGTGGATTGGAAGTATAGTGATTGGACTTCATGTGCAATTCCTTTGAGTTAGTTATTTATTTGATAACGTACTTCGGCTACTAGTGTTAATACTAGTTGTGTTTTTCCGACTCCAGATGGTCCGTATATTTCGATAATTTTACCTAGTGGTAGGCCTCCACTTAATGCGATGTCTATTTCATTGATTCCGAATTTTAAACATTCCAATTGATCTTTATTATTTAGTTGGGTAGACCAAATATCATCTACAGTACGAGATTCTATAATTGTAGAATCATGCATCTGATAATTTAATAATTATTAATAATAATTTCATATGAGACATATATTTAGCCAATAGTTAAGGGCGGGCATGGTCTAGTGGTTATGACGCCTGCCTTACACGCAGGAGGTCCCGAGTTCGATCCTCGGTGCCCGTATATTTTTCAATACTTAAGAAACTGATGAATATTTTTCTATTATTTAAATTAAAATTAAAATTAAATAATTATAAGATGAATCTTTGATATATATTTAACTACTGAGAATTAATTCCATTCTTGATTAAAATTGATCTATACTCATCCGATATTAATAGTGGTCCATCTGATAACATCTTAGCACGCTCAAATAATTCAAGCCAATCACCAAATATCTTCTTATACTTTTCCATGTCTCCATCATACTTGACCATCACCCAACTCAATATGTAATACAACCTCGAATCACTCAAACACCCATTCGAATTATAAATCAACCCATCAATAATCGATGAAATACCAACAATATCCGATTGATTCTCCATAAAGTATTCTATATCAAGTGAATTATATGTGATTATAAGTATTGTACATGATATCCTCCACCTCTCCTTTGTCTTGCAGACAGCTCTCCATCTGAGGTCCATTACACCTGAGGTTACAATCCACCTCTCTTTCCACTAGGCGTTCCACCTGAGGTTACATCCACCTCTCCTTCTCTTGCAGAGAGCTCTTCTAATTATCTATCCCTGAAGGGTGATGCCACTCCCGGAGATCGTGGCGGTGAGAAAGTATGTATTGGACCTCAGGTGGTACCCGCAGCTGATCTCAGGGAAGCGGAGGGACAACTAAATAGAGAAGGCCACCACGGCGAGTGGCAACAACAGGATGGACTTCAGGTGGATCAGTTTTTACACTCCTTCGGGATCACTTACCTAATAGGGTGGCATGGACGTTTTCATTAATTTTAACATTATATTGTAGTGATGTATCATAAATCTATAAGGTATTGGATGATTTGTTATAGAAACTTACAGTTGAGATTATGTGGAGTGGTGATTTGTCGAGTATTAAACCTAATAATGTATACTCGTATAACCGCCCTGTTAAGGGTAATTGCCTTTAAAATTGATGAAATGTATAAAAATAAAATCAATACTATACCATGAAGAATGAATGAATTTAAATAATTTATAAATCGATCTATACTCAGATCTAGATATCAATTCCGATAATAATACATAAATCAAACTCATCGATGGAGGGACAGATAACCAATCCCTATAACCACCAATCATCTAAATAATACCAATTAATAAATATTATATACAGATTCCATATATATTCACCAGATGTCCATTCCAACTCTCCGTTCCACCTCTCTAAGTCCTGCCGTCAGCTCTTTTAATTACCTATCTCTAAAGAGTAGAGCCACTCCCAGAGATCGTGGCGGAAGTTATGATGTTGTAACCTCAAGTGGAGTACCCGTAGCTGATCTCAGGGAAGCGGAGGGATAGGTAAATAGAAGAGGCACCACGCCTAGTGGAATGACCTCAAGTGAGGAGGGTGGAAGTAACTTCAAGTTTCTCTAGTAGACGTACATTGATGGATTCGTTGTATAGTTTGCATCTTAGTGTGACGATGAAGAGTTTATTGATGACTTCAGGTGTGAGTTGGCGCCCAAAATTGTAGAAATGGTTGACTGAGATGAGGCTATACTTGTATTCATCTTCGGTTTTGCATCTATAGGAAATAATGATATGATGGGTATTTTGTGCTTACAGGTTAAATATCGAGTACAGATGTTTGACATTTACCCTAAAGAGTAAATTCCTTTTACCCAAATCTGCCACCCTATCTGTGTACTGTTTGATATTTACGAGGCGACTAGTAGTAAATAATCTATAGAAAGATGCGAGTCAATGATAGTAGAAGAATGAGCTTATTATCCAGGGGATGGTTGAAAATATAATTGCGCAGTACATCCATCCCCAATCTGGTCTATATGTAGGCTCAATTTTACCTGAGGTGTGATTTAAGTATCTTCATTTAGAGTAAATCAAGATTGATATCCTTTCTATTAGTCCTATCTGTTTCTCCTCCGGTGGAATTCAAACGTAAGATCTGTGATATGCTCTAATGTATGTTTAGGAACATACCTTCATGTAAATAATATTATCAACATGCTGTAATACATCCTCGTCGTGGTATACATCCAACCATACATAACCCTTGCCGTGCTTATACTTTATCCTATATACATTAAGATGATAGATGAATGATTTATATAGGCATATACTGAGTATAGAACATATATCCATACAAATCCTCTGTTATCCAGGGGTTTATATTAAAGAGATATACAGAAGGTAACGCTAACTAGTAGTGGGATGAACTTATTCATAAAAAAAATATAATATGTACCTATAATGATATTTTCCGGGTAAAGGAAAAATATTTTTAACACAACCAAGGGTAACTTTAGTATCAGCTGACGCTACAGGTATTAATAATGCGTTTGGTGTGTCCCAGTCATCGCCATCGTTAGTAATCACGTATAATAAAAGCTTATAATTCTGAATACTCATTACAAATTAAAACATTTTATTAATATATCTATTTATAATATTTAATGAATTTAATTCAAAAAAAATTATCACGAAGATAATAGACAACCAAGTGTAGACACGTAACCACAGTGATGTGGTATATATAAATCCATAGAAACATCACTATATAATTGGGAGGATTCATTAAAACCACGTGCTATACCATCTATAGTACTAGCACATAAATATTTTCCCGTTAAAAAGACACTCTTGACCGAATATACTTTGCCTACCATGTGACTCAGCTTCCCGATGTTGATTGATAGCACATTGAAAATCTCAGCCTCTGTACCATCCATGGGACTAAAATATAGATATGAAGATTGAAAATTATCTTTCATCAAGATACCCTAATGAATTCTCATTGAATGATGTTTCATTGTCCAAGAGATAATTCGCCAAGCCATACGCCGTACCTGTAAGACAACATGCTACATACAAAAGAATAACTAACCACCACCGAGAGATGTACCAGTCACTCTCTCGAAAGAAGCATCAGATGATACCTAGAGTATTAAATAACTTCACATTTCAACAAGCCAGCAAGATTGACACACCAGATCCGATGTTGACATTGAGATATGGATAATTTGGTTCTCCCTAAATGAATGAGGTAATGATGAGAACGCAGATTAAATACATACCAATGAGCAATAATGTGTCAAGTTGTGTTTGAAATCGTATACCAGCGTGGAATTTGGCAACTTGTGGACGAGTTTTAAGCCATTAACAAGACATTCCATCTCATCGATATTTTTAACCTCCCTTGGCAGCTTGGATAACTCCGACTGGAACTTGTATGAGCCACCACCGGTCACATGTATGAATTTGCTCTTTAAAAGTACTCGATCTTCTATTGGAATGAAGATGTTGGTGGTGTATGGACGACAAGAAGTTATCACATGACAGCAAAGTATCACGTGGATAGTAGACATACCTTTTAGAAATTCAAAAAGTTCATTACATCTCTCAACAGGTACATGTTTAAAATGGAGAGTGTAACGGTCACAGAGTTTAATTTCAAGGCGTCTTAAAAGTAAATGCTCATAAACCTCAGGTACCTTTACATTATAATCTATATTAAAACCACTGAGTTCATTGGAAAAGTATTTCAATACATCAAATGTATTATTAAACCCTTCATATAAATCATTTAAGTGATCCAAACTGCCCCTATCCTCTACTAAATACGCTAATTTTACCAGCGTACCTCCAATGTCCAAAGCTAAACGAGTCTCTGGAAGATATGATGGGATATCCAAACTATAAACACATTCACTATTATCTTCCACTAGAGATTTCGATGTTAATTTATATTTCAATGCTCTAGACAATTTTTTAAACTTGTTCAAAGATTCATACGAGTCTTCTGTCAATGATAATGTCTTTTCTTCAACCAATGATACTCCCTCATCTACTATAGCTCTTAATAATTCATCACTACATAATTTATCTACTAATTTATTCAAATTATCTGATATACTCTTCAACAACTCAATATCGACGTCATCGAAACCACTTTGGAGTAACTTTTCTTGCAATGAAATTAAATCCTCCAAAATGGCTCTAGACATTATTTAAAATTAAAATATATATAATAAAGATTAATAAATTATTAATATAGCAACATCTCAATATTTTGCTGGTTGCCATGTGTTAGCAACGGGTTTAAATATAAGGCAATTGTAATCACTCTCTGATCTAGTAAATATATAATAAGTAGGCAAAGTACTTTCAACCTCATTGAATGATAATAATACCAATCGATCAATAGCTTTAGGATCATGTTTAACCGTTTGCGATTTACTAATAAATACATCACCAATAACATTACACTTCTCACCAAACGCAATGAAATATACAGTATTCATATGCTTTACAGTTGCAGATGATACCCCTTCTGGTATAGTACCGATACTAAAAGTTAAATCTACAACATTTTTCGGATAGGGCTCATAACGAGAAATACCAAATGAATCATCAACACCATCGGACGACAATTTATACTCGGATTTAAACGACTCAAAATCATGATAAGATTCACCCAAATTACCAGATTCAACAAAAAATCCTAAAATATTTATATAACATAAACAAACATAACAACCCATTCCACCTGAGGTTACAACCTCTGTTCCACTCGGCGTGGAGGCCTCTTCCAATTACCTCCCCGTAAACGGTAGTGCCACTCCCAGAGATCGTGGCAGTGAGAAGTTAGTGATTGGACCTCAAGTGAACTACCCGCAGCTGATCTCAGGGAAGCGAAGGGGGAGGTAAATAGAAGAGCTGTCTGCAAGACAAAGGAAGGTGGATTGGACCTCAGGCGGAACAGCGTGTGGAAGATAATGTTTGTGTAAACTTACTTTGGCTTTTGCTTTTGTTTCCGTAGAATGAGGTGACTTCTACGGATAGGATTGATTCTTTGACGTTATTGGTGACGATAATTCTGCGATCGATGCAATCTTTATCATATGGTACTTTGTTATTCCCGATTATGATATCTCCAAAGACTTTGTTGAATCGTGTACGATATTCTGTTACAACTTTGAAATCTTTACATTCATATGATGTAGAGAATGTATCTTCATGTTTATAATTCAAAAGTGTAGCTAGGGATATATGTACGGGTGTTGGTAATACATCGATTGTATTTGGTACAACATAAATACCAGAATCATAGGACTTGTAAGTTTTCTTAATCTTATCCAATATAAAATACTTTTTTAATACGATAGCATTATCATAAACATCACATATATTTAAAAGATATGGTACTTTCATAGATGTTGTATCATAGTAAGAGTATACTAAGCGGCTTATTATATTTTCATCATGTCCTACAAGAGTATCACCAAATATTACATCACCAATAATATGATCATTATTATATGTAGAGAATTGTACTAATACATCATTATCCGCAAATTTCCATGGTAATATTTTTATAGCCCTAGATATATGGGCATCATTCAAATCCAAATTGATTATAGAAGTTGTAGATTGACCACGAAAAAATGGTATTGGTGCAAATAATATTATACCTAATGCAATTAATGATACTACTGATACTACATTTATTGCACGAAATGGCCATGAAATCGATGATCCTACATTTGTCCCATCAGGAACCTCCACCGATCTAGTTGGATTCTGAGACATCTCTAGTCCAGTAATTTATTGTCAAATAAATATATAAATTCACCATTTATGAATTCTATCATTACACATTGAATATACATCATCTGTTGATCATATGTAAAATCTACATTAACACGATAATCCACTACAATAATGAGGGCTAGAGTATCTATAGGTATTGGAATCACTCATGATGATTACAACTACTAATAATACAATAATAACATCACTTTTAATACAACAAGTATGTCAATATAATTATTTATACCTTCTTTGACTCATTCTATCGTGGATCTATCCAGCTACTTCGCCCTGCCGTCAGCTCTCCACCTGAGGTTACAACCTTGTCTTCCACTCGCCGTGGAGGCTCTTCTATTTACCTATCTCTAAAGAGTAAAGCCACTCCCAGAGATCGTGGCGGAAGTACAGTTATTTGACCTCAAGTGGAACCCGTAGCTGATCTCAGGGAAGCGGAGGGGGAAGTAAATAGAAGAGGCCACCACGGCGAGTGGAATACCTCAGGTGGAGAGGTAGACGATAATTGTTTGATGAAAGAGAGTTATGGTATGTAAACCCTTTATAAATGGGCGTATATATACATCATATTATTATCGAATTAAGACATAATTAAACATGTGATACTAAATTCTGATAATTCTCAGGATATAATAATTGCTCAATAGATGTCAGTTGACCAATGAAATTTTCAGCTGATATACCGTCACTTCTACCACCACTTAAAAAGTCTAGGAAGTGACGACGGTCACCTTCACTCCATTTAATTCCGAGCTAAATATTAATGATTAGATTTATTAGTTAGCATACATGTTTTAAGATCTTTTGTAAATTATCTGAATCTATACCACATGGTGTAGTCCAAGGTATACAATATGTCTCTTCGAAAAGGGTCTATAGTTATTTATAAATTTAAATCCCCATATAAAAATACCCTCATTTGCGATGGATTCAATGGTATTACCGTAATTTGTTTAACCACGGAACCCAAAACCAAAAACTCCTCCTCCGTCAATTTATACGGATGTGTACGAGTAAATGCAGAAATGAAATCCTAAAGTATATATTATATAATTAGCTTATATATGTCAATCGTATCATTCTTCCCATTGAAGCTCCACCTAGGTCCAATCAATATCTTCAGCTCTTCCACTCGCCGTGGTGGCTATTCTATTTACTCCCCCCTCCGCTTCCCTGAGATCAGCTACGGGTATTCCACCTGAGGTCTCCACCTGAGGTTACATCTTTAACTCCAGTACCTTCACCTCCGCCACGATCTCCGGGAGTGGCTTTACTCTTTAGAGATGGGTAATTAGAAGAAGGCACCACGCCTAGTGGAAGATAGGGTTGTAACCTCAGGTGGAATATTAATATACATCATTCTAACTTCGGTTTTGATAAAACATACTTTAATTCTTTTTTTGCATGTGGTTTGGATTCCTTGTGAAGATACGAATCTCATAATTTTTGGCATGTCGATATATCCTTTTTTTTGGAGTCTAGTGAGTTCCATATTTCTTGCATCTGTTTTTGTAATGCGAGTGGTGATGTACGAACTTTGGCAAGTAAATGACGCCAATATATATCACCATTTTTATCAATAGATGTAATAACAGCATCTAAATTCAATGCATCAATAAGTTCCATAGCATGTTTGGCATTATTTGATTTATGCGATTCCCAAACATGCTCTAATGTACTTAAATCAATCATCATACCAGTCTTTGTTACAATAAGTATAGAATATAAAATCCCTGGCATCATTGTCATTATTAAAAATATACATGAAAAAATAACCCAATTCCATACACTATAATCAATCAACCATGTCTTTTGATGAGCCTGAATCAAATATACCCATACCGATAATAATATCAAAAATGAATAACATACAACCTATATATTATGATCTCAATAACAAAATATTATCTAATGATAAATCTTCCACTCGAGGTTACAGTACAACTCTGTTCCCACTCGCAGTTCCACCTGATTTCGTCCTGCAGACAGCTCTTCTATTTATCTCCCCTCGGATTCCCGTAGATCATCCTCGGTATTCCACTTGAGGTCTGTTCTTCGGGTAGAATAATAGAATTATCATGGGACAATTATCGGGTTATAGGGTTAATTAACCCCAGATACCACATAATAGTTAAAGCCCCATGACCGTCCCCATAATATCAATAATAATTCATCATGACCGAATATAATACCTCAGGTGGAACCCGTAGCTGATCTACGTGAAGCGGAGGGACAACTAAATAAAGAAGCCGTCTGCAAGACGAAGGAAAGGCGGTTGTAACCTCAGGTGTAATAGACGACATCGAGTATAATATATCATTTCTGTAAACAAACTTCGAATAATTTGAGTAATATATTTGGTCCTTTGGATTTGAATATAAAGAGGTTTTCATGTCGATTGACTGGATAATCTCCGCATATGAATTTGATTATTGGGTTTGACACTTCAATCTATGAATAGAATGAATGAATTATGTTATATAGAATACTTGTGTATCATATAATTTATATGGTGGTATAAGTTCATTATTATATGAATCGTTATCATTGGCATTATATTTTAATAATAAATATTGTGATAATTTTGTTGGGTATAATTTTTTTTCGATATTATGAACCTATAAAATAAAATGATGATAATATATGAAAATAATATACATGTATAGTAATGAATAACATTATAATAACACATAATATACTGAATGTACATATTAATTTAATTTCATTTATCCCTTCAAATTCTAATGTACTCCTAAATATATTTTTTATATAATAAAAATAAATAAAATATACCTAGAGATAAATGATATTATCATAACAAATATTAATGCTTCTGATGGTAATCTTAACATATTTACTGATATATCTAATAAATTTGCTCTTAAATATTCCATAAAATAATAACCACCTGGATCTACTTTTGGTATACACATATTATTTATAGTATCAATAAATTCATATCTATTACATATAAATTGTCCTCTATTTATAATATTTCTATTAAATATTGATGCACAATAACTTCTTTCTAAAAATTCTAATTCTTTACATGTAGTTAATATATCACAATTATCTACAATCCTCATCCATTTTATTAATCTCTTTACAATATATTGAAAATATATAGAATATAATATATACCATAATAATAATATAATTGATATATATAATAAACATTCAAATATAGATTCTACTATACTAACTCTATCATTATCATTATATAATAATATATTCTATAAATAATTATTATAATATACATTAACTATATACTAACCTGTCTAAATATTATATAATCTAATCTCTTTGCTAATCTTGTCTGTAATATCAACCATAATACCAAATTTATAACACTAATCAATGCGATCTGTTTATAACATATATTAAATGCATTCTTTAAAAATGTATCCTGTGTATCATCTATCCTCTTCTCTAATATTCTATTCAATATTAATATAATCACCGCAAATGTTGTAGTCAAAAATATAACCAATAATACAATATTATCCCAATCTTTAGCTACCAATTTACTAGTCAAACCTTTATAGTCTCTAAATTTTATAATTTTATCTTTGTCTGCATGCAATGACTTTTTGTCATTTTCAGAAGATTTCTGGACATTCTCAGTTGATTTCAATGCTCCATCACCTTTGTTTTCATGAGAATCAAGTGTGTTCTCACTTCTAAATGTAAATT
This sequence comes from Cytauxzoon felis, assembly GCA_020283715.1. Classification (NCBI taxonomy): domain Eukaryota; phylum Apicomplexa; class Aconoidasida; order Piroplasmida; family Theileriidae; genus Cytauxzoon; species Cytauxzoon felis. The sequence goes on from JAIQCW010000132.1 coordinate 11,955, forward strand.
GCACAAGAGAATGAGGATTCTTCCCATTAGGTTTAATAACATTATTGCGATCATGTATGATGTATAGACCAGTAGAAAAAGGTAACGTAATGAAGATTAAAATCGATATTGATATCAAATATTTCATACATGTCCTTGAATTATACTTTAATCTTGACATAATTTTCACATTTTAATTGAAATTCTCTGGAAATATACTCTCAATTTAGATTATTAAGGCTAATTATACTACAATACATTAGCTACTTTCAGATGATAGTATGATGAAGGCATGTAATGCTGAGTAAAAAAAGATAGACAATGAAATCCTCCGGAATAGAGGTATATAAGGAGAGAAGTTGAACAATTTTTAGTAAATTATGATTTATATAATATTTAAATGTAAATTAATCTGATTTCTGGATACATTGTCTAGATTTACTAGACATTAAGAGGATAGTATCAAAGCACTTGTTTGCAGATTGAAGAATTAGACATGTTGAAGGCAAGATTCTTAACTGAAGATAAATAATATTACAGGGTAATTTATACGTAATTTTTACACGTATTTAATAACAGTTGTAAAATAGTATATATGATCCTGGACTTGGACCTTCACCGTGAGAATACCACCCATACCGATGTATGTATCAATGTATATACTAAAAATATTAAGTAGTAATTTGTATAATAATTTATTAATGAAGTATAAAGAATTTTATTGTAGTTGTTTAATTTTTGTTAAATGTAAATTTCCTTAGATGGTGATAATCTTCTGTACATACCCATCATATAGGAATCCTCATCGATTTTATCATTGAAGTTTATAATCCCAAGTACATTTTAATTTCATGGTAACTTCGCCCATAACTGATGATAGGATGTCCACTAAACGCTACACTGTACGTCCATCAACATCTGTTCCACCTGAAGTCCAATCCACCTCTTCTTCCACTTGCCGTGGAGCCTCTCCACCTGAGGTCCGTCCTGCCGTCAGCTCTCCACTTGAGGTTACAACCAGTGTTCCACTCGGCGTGGAGCCCTCTTCCAATTACCTATCTCTAAAGAGTAATCCCACTCCCGGAGATCGTGGTGAAGGTAGTGATGGATCATCCATCATGGGAATGATGGAAGATGGTTCTAAGGATGTGTTAAATGTAACTTCAAATGCACTACCCGTAGCTGATCTCAGGGAAGCGGAGGGGGAAGTAAATAGAAGAGCTGTCTGCAAGACGACCTCAGGTGGAATGCGTAGTGGTATCGGCAGGAATCTAACTTCAGTTGAAACGCCTAATGGAAATATATCGGGTTTATATAATGTAGATGATTTATCCTTCATGAAGTCTGATAGGATATTGGAGCATCGTTCTAGATTGAGGAAGAAATCTCGTTCTGTAGAGGGTGCTAGGAAGCATAGGAGGCGTTATATGGAGATATTACAGAGGCGTGCATCTAAGAAGAAGTGTAATGATAATATAATTTATAAATTGAGTACTATATGTAAATATTATTATCGCAATGGTAATTGTATTCATGGAGATGATTGTAAATATTCTCATGATTGTATACCTTTAACATCTAAAGATTTGAAATTATGTCAATTTTATATAAAAATTCCAAGTGAATGTAAATTTACAGCAGAAGAATGTAAATATTCACATGATCCAAAATTATTTTTATGTAGGCTTAATGTATTAAATGGTACATGTCCTATTGGTGATAAATGTATTTTTGATCATAAAACTATAGATGAAATAAATTTAATGGATGATACAGAAAAACTTAAATTTTGTTATAATAATAAAAAATTTCTTACAAAATTACTTATAGATTATTTAATAACTAATAGTTTTATTGATAAATCTTCTATTGATATTAATGATTATGATAATTCATCAATAGAATTAATTAAAAATGCATTAATAAAATTAAATTATAATGATATCAATAAAATGAAATGGTATCTTAAATATATTTTAATGATTATAGAAAAAGATTTAGAAACATTAAATTAATCTAATTCCCATTATATGGTACATAATTTATTAATAATTTCATACGCCTCTTATGTGACTTATGTCTAGTATGCGATAATAATGATGCATCATCAACAAAATAACGATCACAAAATTTACAATAAAACATCCCTATATATATATATATACTCGTATCCATAGAAGACATTTCCACTCCACCTGATGTTACAATCCAACTCTTCTCTACAAGATCTCTCTTCGTCCTGCAGACAGCTCTTCTATTTACTTCCCCCTCCAGCTCCCGTAGATCGCTTCCAGGTTCCACTTGAGGTTATAAACCTAATCTCGTCGAGATAAGGGTAAAGTGATGGAATTCATGTTTGTGAGGATATCTCAATGGATATAAATTGGAATGAAGTGATATTCAGTAAACTCAATACAATCATCAAATTCCTTTTCAATGAAGTATTGACATCATAAATATATCCAATAATCACTACACAATCTTCGGTAGTTTCCCCAGAAATTCAGGATTTCCTTCAAATTTTAGAGGTAAAAATGAAGTAGTGAAATTAGTGATTGGACCTCAGGTGGAACCCGTAGCTGATCTCAGGGAAGCGGAGGGGTAAATAAATAAGGAAGGCGCCACACCGAGTGGAAGGAGAGTTGAATTGGACCTCAGGTGGATTGGCAATGTTCCTTCGTGTTAAGCATACCTTTGCCTTGGACATCATATTGAGGAGTTGTATGTGTTTCCTCAGTGATGTGACCATTTTGGTCTCTTTCTTTTATTAGTGATTCATAGACTGAGATTTAATTATTTTATAATTTTAAAACATACTTTCATCTAGATCTTTACCTCGATGTTTCAAATCTCTTACACCGCGCTTAACTGATCTATTATGACCCATACCTTTATGACGAGCTTTCTGACGCTTACCCATTATTATATTTAATTTATTAACGTTTAAATATAAATTTATATATAAATTATCACATTTTATAAAATTCGACGGCTGCAGGATTCGAACCTGCGCGGGCACAGCCCATTGGATTTCAAGTCCAACTCCTTAACCGCTCGGACAAACCGCCCCTTGCAAGGGCCTGAATCTAATTATTATATTATAATGTAACAACCACCAAATGAAATTATTTATAGACATTCTCATAATATAGAATACTATACATCCCAATATTAGTGATATATGTGAAGTCGTTCCTTACCACTCGCCGTGGTGGCTCTTCCAATTACCTATCTCTAAAGAGTATAGCCACTCCCGGAGATCGTGGCGATGAGAAAGTATGGATGTAACCTCAAGTGGAACCCGGAGCTGATCTCAGGGAAGCGGAGGGGGAATTAAATAGAAGAGCTGTCTGCAAGACAACGAAAGTTGGATAGACCTTAGGTGGTGCGCCCAGTAGAAGATAAAACGTCACCTTCGATAGAAGGAATCTTCGATGGAGACAATGCTCTAGTATTAGTCTCCTTCCGTTGTGATGGAAAATTCTTCTCATGTTCATGGGTATTAGAGTTATAATGTAAGAAGAATAATGGTAATGTGTAATAATGTGTATAGAGTTTTATATAAATTGTTTCAATGTGCCTATTGATTTGACTTTTGAGGTATTAAAGTACTTGAATCCTAATGATTTATTTGGGGTTTGTCTATTGGTCTCGAGTAGATGGTACTGTACGATTGCAGCTTCAAATGTATGGGATTTATACGAAAGTAGACATGGTATACTCTCTAGGATAACATATAATCCTCAATTGTTATTATGTGATCGTCGGTCCAAAGGTAGGATTTACGTGGGAAAATATTACAAATGCGGTAATGAGAATAGAGAGGATATTGTCATACGGGTAATTGACTTGGCATTAATTAACGCTGGATATGACGACGGAGTACCCGCATCCATATTAAGAGAGTGTTCATATATACAAAAATTAGATCATCCATCAATATTAAAATGTTACGGTGCTCAAATTATCGATAAAAATCTCTACATCATCTCAGAGTACATAAAATACAACCTCTTAAATTACCTCTACATTATACGATACCACCTACTTGATTATATCCATAATGAACCTTTAATCAAGTCGTTGTCTACACCACCTGAGGTCCAATCACTTTCTTCTCAGTTTCCCATTACCGTGGAGGCTTCTCCACTTGAGGTTACCTCCACCACAAGTCCTTCCACTATTCCTCTTGCAGAGAGCTCTTTTAATTACCTATCTCTAAAGAGTAATCCCACTCCCGGAGATCGTGGTGAAGGTAGTGATGGATCATCCATCATGGGAATGATGGAAGATGGTTCTAAGGATGTGTTAAATGTAACCTCAAGTGGAATACCCGCAGCTGATCTCAGGGAAGCGGAGGGGGAAGTAAATAGAAGAGCTGACGGCAGGACCTCCAGTGATATCCCTAGCTGTAGAAGAACATCTCTGAAGTCTTTAATTCTTGAGATCTTCAGGGATTTGATATTATCATTACACTTCTTGCATTCAAGGGATATAATTCATAGGAATTTGAAACCTGAGAATATATTTGTTATATGTGACGGAGGTTTGGAATATAAAGGATTGAAGATTGGTGATTTATATTCGAGTAGATTTATGTGTAATAGTAATAAAGAGTATACACCTGAATGGCCTAAAGAAAGGAATAGGAGTTATAGAGAGGATAGAAGAATGTATTATAAAGCTCCTGAAATTATATTGAGGTATAAATTCTATGATAAAGCTATAGATATTTGGGCTGCTGGTATAATCTTTTATGAAATGTGTTGTAACAAAACTATTTTCAATGCTGATAGTGAAATTAATCTCCTCTGGAATATTTTTGCAACATTTGGATTCCCCAATCAAAAAATAATCCAATCATTACCCAAAGAACTCCAACATAATTGGAACCTACTCATCAATCCCTGGAAACCAATCAAACGAAAACATATCATTAAATGGTAAGTTAAAACGATCTTATTAAACACTGTTCTCTACCTACGATTAGTATCACTTCACTCGTTCTGTAAACATCTCTCCACCTGAGGTTACATCCACCCGAGGTCGTCTTGCAGACAGCTCCTTTAATTACTTCCCCCTCCGCTTCCCTGAGATCAGCTACGGGTAGTCCACTTGAGGTTATATTATTACCTTTATGTTCTTCCGGGTTAAACTTTTTTTGTTCCTCCGGGTAGAATTTCCTGTTCTTAGGGGTAGACATACGGGGATGATCTACGGGAATCCGAAGGGAAGTAAATAGAGAGGCCACCACGGCGAGTGGAAGAAGAGTTGGATTGAACCTCAGGTGGAGAGCTGTCTGCAGGACCAACGGTGGAGGTAACCTCAGGTGGAGAGTATTATTAGATGGTAAATATTATTTATAGTACAGAAGTGATTTTGTCATATTATGAGAGTAATGGTCAATTGGTATATTATAATTCGTTGAGAGATTTTTACATGTTGATGGGTGATAAGTGGTTAAATTTACTATTGGGTATATTAAATATCGATTTTGAATATAGATTTGATGCAACTTACATATTACAAAATTACTTTACAACGCCACACCTAAATAGTCATACAACTACACTAACTCATAATCCACCCAATTGTCCACATGAATTATACACCTATAAACAACTCAAAAAATATATCGTATGTTTATCAACACTTACACCTGAGGTTACAACCTTATCTTCCACTCGCCGTGGTGGCTCTTTTAATTACTTCCCCTTCCAGCTCCCGTAGATCGCTTCCAGGTATTCCACCTGAGGTCTTGTTCCTAGGGGTAGACAATCTTCGTTCTTCTGGGCTGTACTTTTTTGTTCCTCCGGGTATAATTCCTGTTCTTAGGGGTTAACATATTTACGTTCTTCCGGGTAGACATTATACCGAGGATGATCTACGGGAATCCGAGGGGAAGTAAATAGAAGAGCTGACGGCAGGACGACCTCAGGTGGATGTAGAGTGGTAAATATTTTAATGATATTAATATATAGGTGAATAATTATTTTATGATTCAATTTAATTATGATTTATCTAGTGAGACTATTCATTTAGCTGAATCATATTTGAAAGAGGTGATAAAGATAAATGTATTTAGTGATAATGAACTTCATTTAGTATCGATTGGATGTATAAAAATTGCTGATAATTATAATGAGATCTCACAAGAATATTATAAAACTAATAGTGCTATAGAATATTTTGATGTTTCAAGTACATTATTTGATATATCAAATATAATTTTTACACCTTTAGATATAATTAATATTGAAAAATATATTTTGAAATTAATAAAATTCAATCTATTCAATGAAACTTTAAATTATTATATCATCAAATTTGGAAAATTTTTTGAATTCCAATTAGAATCTGATCAATTTAAATTCGCTCTCTTCATTTCTGATCTATCACTCTATTCATGGATACTCGATCAATTCACTAATCAACTCAAAGCAAAAATCATATGGCTACTCACAATCTATAAATACTTCATCACCATCCCCAACAACAATAATCATACATATACTTCTAATTCATCATCACCTGCAACTCCACCTGAGGTCCAATCCAACCTCTCTTTTCCATTGCATGGAGCCTCTTCCAATTACCTATCTCTGAAGAGTAGAACCACTCCCAGAGATCGTGGCGGTGATGGAGGTAGAGATGTAACCTCAAGTGGAAGTGGACTACCCGTAGCTGATCTCAGGGAAGCGGAGGGGGAAATAAATAGAGTAAGCCTCCACGGCGAGTGGAACAGAGATCGGACCTCAGGTGGAAGAAGGGATTGGACCTACAGTGTTGGTAAAGATGCCCTCCGTGAATTAAAGAGAAAGATGATTGAACATGATGCTAGGAGTGGATATTTGGGCATCTCAGATAATAAAAAGTGTATTCCTGCCTGTAATTCTAGACTTATTCCACCATCATTTACACCTCCTAATCCACGAGCTACTACTGAATCGACAATAGATTTCTATGCAACAACAGTTGATGTCAAACGATCAAAATTGAACAAAAAGCGATGTACAATTCAATTATCTAGACATAATAGGTATAAAGAAAGTGTAAGATCCAAATTTGAGAAGATAATGTTCAAGTCTGAAGAACAATTTAACTCGCTGGCAGACGAAGTACGAGTCTGGGATTGTATTTGCTGTATGAATTATTTTGAAGACCTAATTTATATCAAATGTAATAAATTAAGATTAAATCATGATATTAACTCGATTTTTCTAGTAAATCAAATGAAAATTGAAGGGATTAGGAAGGATATACCCCTCGAGGCTCTACTGATAATAATAGATCCTAATCTCCATGAATATTTATACTTTATGGGTATCGAAAGAAGCTGTAGACAAATTGTATCATATTATAAATGAAATGTAACTATAATTTCATATAAATCTATGAATGTTATATGTTTTTTTATAGCACTATTCGCCAAAGTCCAGTTCAACTTCCCAACATTGGATGATTCCATCAGTGTCAAACGTAGTTTTATAAATTTGTCATTTGTAATTTATCCTTAGTTATTAAATTTTTATCGTTATTTATGGCTAATAGTAAATTGTCATATTTCAATATTGGTGAATTATATGAACATTTGGGTTCAAAATGTTTCCATTCCACTCCTCTCACCAGTATTAAATGGAAGGTCCATCCAATGGTCATTTTCACCATATTGGATTCATATATGAGGAGAGAGGAAGGACAACATAATGTAATTGGTACACTACTTGGTATAGTTTGTGAAGGTAGCACAGTTGAGATAACAGATTGTTTTGTTGATAGGCATTCACTCACTGATGAAGTATGTTTTATAATTTCCCTTATTTATTTTATTTTAGGGCTTATTACAAATTATTAAAGATCATCATGAAAATATGTTCGAACTCAAACAAAGAATCAACCCCAAAGAACAAGTAGTAGGATGGTAAGTTTAAGAATTATAAATATCTTATCCATAATTATATAGGTTTTGTACAGGTTCTGAAATGACAGAATTAACATGTGCAGTTCATGGATGGTTTAAACAATTCAATTCAGTATCTAGATTCTATCCACAACCAAATTTATATGAACCAATACATCTACTAGTAGATGCCACCTGCGATAGCGGATCCATGATGATCAAAGTATGTTTAACATCAAACGAATCCAATTGACCTATACCTGATGTTACATTCCTGCCGTCAGCTCTCCACCTGAGGTCCAATCCAACTCTTCTTCCACTCGGCGTGGAGCCTCTTCCAATTACCACCCCTCGGATTCCCTTAGATCATCCTCGGTATAATGTCTACCCGGAGGAACAGACAGCATAACCTCTAGTGGAACCCGTAGCTGATCTCAGGGAAGCGAAGGGGGAAGTAATTAGAAGAGCTGACGGCAGGATGAAGAGATGTGGATGGACCTCAGGTGGAGTTGACGACATCTTAGTTATAATCTTCTTCTTTAAATTATATTTAATTCTGTAGGCTTATGTTCAATTGCCATTGACGATAACTAAGGATGCTTGTTTTCAATTCCATGAGGTGGATTTGGAATTATTGGTAGCACAATCGGATACTGCAGGAAGTAAGTTGTAATGGTAAGAGTAATATTAACGTTATTATTATAGTTTCAACATTATTAAAATCGCTAGATAATTGGAAAACACGTAAATTACATACACGTGACTCTATCTCACCAAACTCTTTCGAAAATTCACTCCATAGACTCAAAGATCTAATCGATAAATGCGTCAAATATATCGAAAATATAAATGTATGTTCATGTAAACATAATTAACACTATGTACAATGCATCTATTTTTCCACTCGCCGTTGCACCTGAGGTCCGATCCTGGCCTCTATTGGTCCTGCCGTCAGCTCTTCTATTTACTTCCCCCTCCGCTTCCCTGAGATCAGCTGCGGGTTCCACTTGAGGTCATGTACTACACTTCATTCCACCTTCACTTCTGCCACGATCTCTGGGAGTGGCTTTACTCTTTAGAGATAGGTAATTGGAAGAGCTGACGGCAGGACTAACCTCAGGTGGTGAGCTGTCTGCAAGACTAACGGTAGATGCGAGTGGGATTAGTGATATTTGATGATTATAATTATATATAGGAGAGTAATGGTGCATTGAAGATGGATCCGGAGGTGGGTAGATTTTTATTGAAGAGTTTATCTACTGATTGTTTGATGAGTCCTGAGAGTTTAGAACAAGTATGTGAATTATCATTACAAGATAATTTAATGGTAAATTTTAATTATTATAAATAATTTATTATTAAATTTAATTATTATAGATTGCATATTTGGCAAATTTAGCAAATTTACAATTCGCACTTGCAGAACATCTTAACGCATCCTTTTAAATATAAAACTAATTTAATGAAGTATACAATTGCATATCATTCGCCATTATCATACCATTCCAACGAATCTCCGCCTCCTTTGATAACTTATTATACTCATCAACACTGTAATATATATATATATATATATATATTAAGAAATGTAACAACTCCACCTGAGGTTACAACCACTATCTTCTCCACTCGTCGTTCTTTTGTCTTGCAGACAGCTTATCCACCTGAGGTCTTTCCTGCCGTCAGCTCTTCTATTTACTTATCTCTAAAGAGTATAGCCACTCCCGGAGATCGTGGCAGAGGTGTAGGTAGTGATATAACCTCAAGTGGAATACCCGCAGCTGATCTCAGGGAAGCGAAGGGGGAAGTAATAGAGAAGGCCGCCACGGCGAGTGGAAGACAAGGTTGTAACCTCGAGTGGAAGTCTGTTCTTTCGGGTTAACATATTTTCTGTTCTTCCGGGTAGAATTCCTGTTCTTAGGGGTTAACATATTTTCTGTTCTTCCGGGTAGAATTCCTGTTCTTAGGGGTTAACATTATACCCGAAGCTGATCTCAGGGAAGCGGAGGGGGAAGTAAATAGAGAAGGCTGTCTGCAAGACGAAGAAAGGTGGGAGTAGAAGAGGGAATGTAGTGATTGGACCTCAGGTGGATTGTAATGATTAAGTTATATAAGCTTACTTTTCGTAAATTTGTCGATTGGTTTCTTCGATTGTATCATATTGGTGTTGTGAGAGATTTTCGATTTCTACGAATGTGATAGAATCGGCTAGATCATATAGATTAAAGTTATGATTATTATTTGCATCTTTAAAATTGATAATAGAATTACCTTCAAGTAATTCATTGGGTATAGTAATAATATTATCAGATGTTGGTGTATCATTAATAGATAATAATGATTTAAATATAGTAATATTACGTATAATTTTTTTATTACCTTTTGTATCTTTAATAAGCATTGATAATTCAGCAAATAATCCAATAGCATTATTTTTAGCTTCATGTGATGATATTACAATTATTAATTGTTTATCATCAATTAATGATAATGTATTATACATCTTCCTCTCTAAATCATTTTTTATATCATCAATAGCCCATGGTGCTAATATATATATAGGATTCACAATATAAACATTTAATGCACCCAATTCCTTAATATTAGATATATTCAAATCATTCTCAACAGCAGACATATATGATATACATAAAACACAAGAACTATATACCGTCTTCTTCACCTCCTTAGTCTTACGCTTCTATTTTTAAAATATTTATATAACACAACAATACATCATGCCATTCCATCTGAGGTCTTTCCACTAGGCGTGGCGCCTCTTCTATTTATCTCCCCCTACGCTTCCCGTAGATCAGCTGCGGGTAGCCCACTTGAAGTCTGTTATTCCGGGTTAATATTGCCACGATCTCCAGGAATCCGAGGGAAGATAAATAGAAGAAGCCACTACAGCAGTGGAATGAAGAGTAGGACTGTAACCTCAGGTGGATAATATTAGTTTAATATATTCTCTGTGATGGTGGATAACGTACCTTTTGTGTAGATGTGGTTGATATAGATTGTTGTGTATTGTTAAATGATTCCAACTTCACCAAATATTTATTAAAGTCCTCTAAATCACCCTATACATATAATATCAATGGAATTATAGTTATTTTTATATGCTGAAATGAAACCAGTAATTATGGACCTGAGGTCGTCCTGCCGTCAGCTCTTCCTTTTACTTCCCCTTCCAGCTCCCGTAGATCAGCTACTGGTTCCACTCGAGGTTACATCCTCACCACCTTCATCATTGCCACGATCTCTGGGAGTGGTATACTCTTTAGAGATAGCTAAATAGAAGAGCTGTCTGCAAGACGAAGAGAGTTGGATTGGACCTCAGGTGGAGAGCCAATATAGTAAAGACTTTTGTATTCACGTAACTTACATTAATGTATGTATCATACAGCCATTGAATGCTGATGCATGGTATTTTATCGGTAAGTGTTAGTAGTGCAGGATCGATGTCTTTATCAAGTGACCGACAAAGTAGAAAATAGGTGGTGCCTGAGACTTCGACTACTGTATTGGTGATTATATATTGATATAATGAAACTAACGGTCATTTTTAATATCGTTGTAGTGTATAAATTTGAATCCACAATGTCTGATGAATCTAATTAATGTGTCTAGATTATATTTGATATGTTTGGTTGGCTTAATGGCCTTCTTTAGGTCATTTATGAATGATGCACCAATTATTGAAAGTTTTATATTGGAATTTATGAATTTAAGACAATAGAATGTCCTATTGGCTTTAAAAATTGGTAGAATATCAGTATTATAGATAACATTATCACGATTACAGCTATATAACCAGATGGGCGTAGTGAATTTGTAATCTAGTACGTGTAATGGTCTTATATCATATCCTAGACCATAATTACAAATATAATAATCGATTGTTTCTATAAATTTGGTGTCTAGATTTTTATTTGGATATTTAACGATATTGGCACCTCGACTACTTAAAGTAGTGATAAGACTGATGATGAGTTCTTTACCACTTTTTATTTCATCTTCAAATCCTAATAAACAGATAATTTTTTTATTCCAGAGGCCATTATCTACATCATTATACCATACATTTTCATTACGATATACAGCTTTATATATTGAATCTATACGTGAATCCATTTGAAGATTGTATGATTAATAACATATTTACAATTATGGATTTGAATATCTTGGAATATCATAGATGATAATAAATTTAACCCTCCAATAGAATCTTATTACACATTTATTAGTATATAAAATTTATAGCCTTCTAAAATGAAGAGACATTATGAAGATGAATCTTTAGATTTAATTGGACGTTCAGCAGCTGAAAGATCTTTAGATAGATTTTATAATCGTCAAAGATCTAAATTGAAAGATAAAAAGGATGGATTGAAGATATTAAATCAAAATATAATACCATTTCCAGAAAAAAAAGTTGAATATAAAATTAAAGAGGAAAAATTTGATAAAGAAAAGAAGAATTTGAAAGAGATTTTATCAGATATTTTAATAAAACATTTACCATCTAAGAGTAAATTTATAAAAAGTTTAAGATTATTTACTAAATTATCACGTGCATATTTTGAAGGTTCATATAAAACAGAAGTAGAAGATATATCTTTTATGGATTTTTTTAGAGGTTTTTGTAAAGTAAATGAATTGTATATTAAAGAATATGCTGGTATAATACCAAAAGATTTATTAGAATTGAAAGAGGTATTAATAGATTTTATAGATATGTTAGAGATTGTAAAAGATATAAAAGATTTTAATTATACTGAAGATGAAATATTATTCTTAAGATATTTAAATACAAGTATTAAATATTCTGTTCAATTGTGGTATGAAACAGATCCATTTATCTTTCATAAAATTGTATCTGAATTATCACAACTTTTTAATATCTTAGAAGCTGATGTTAATGAATTAAATGATATTAACAATAATTCTAATCAAATCAATGAATTAAATGATGTTAGTCAATCATTAACAACAAATGTATCATGGGAAGTACCATCGAAGAATGATTTAATAACATTAGAATTAAGAGCATATACAAGATGTTTAAGTGTAGTATTCACATTCTATCAATTCCAATGGGCAAAATCATCAATCGAACCACTGTTTCAAAGAATATATCTCAAAAGGTATGTAATATCAAAAGTTTTATATCAATATCGTCTTCGACCACATCATTACATTATACACTCTTTTCGTCTTGACGTCTCCACCTGAGGTACCATCCAACTCTCTATTCGTGTTGCAGACAGCTCTCCACTCGAGGTTACAACCTTGTCTTCCACTAGGCGTGGTGCTTCCTCTATTTAGTTGTCCCTTCGCTTCCCTGAGATCAGCTACGGGTAGTCCACCTGAGGTCCAATCACTAATTCCACATCTTCATTTTTACCTCTAAAATTTGAAGGAAATCCTGAATTTCTGGAGAAACTACTGAAGATTGTGGAATGAATATTGGTTGTAATTTACATCTCAATACTTCATTGAAAAGGACTTTGATGATTGTATTGAGTTTAAGAAACCTCACTTCATTCCAATTTATATTCATTGAGATATCCTTAGAAACATAGATTACGTCACTTTGGACTTATCTCATCGAAATAAGGCTATAACCTCAAGTGGAACCTGGAAGCGATCTACGGGAGCTGGAGGGGGAACTAAATAGAGAAGGCACCACGCCTAGTGGAAAGACCTCAAGTGGAATGCCTAGTTGAATGAGAGTAGGATTGGACCTCGGTGAAGAGCTAACGGCCAGATGAAGTGAGACGTATTGTACATTGGATTGAAGTTTTCTTTTGATATATGTGATATTATAGACTGGTATTTGATGAGTCGGATCAAGTACGTATATCGCAATGGCAATCGTATATAAATGCAAATCGTTCGCGATCATCAAAGATTATATCGGTACAGAAGATCGGTGAAGCGAATTTCCAAGTTAAAGATGGTAAAGAAGAAAAAATCGTCAGTACACACGGATCACAAATATGGTGCCAAAAACAACAAATTTAATAAACATAATATATTATCTACTCATTCATTTTACCATTATCATTACCTCCACCCAATGTCCAATCCAACACTTCTTCCACTCGGCGTGGAGCCTCTCCACCTGAGGTCGTCCTGCCGTCAGCTCTTCCAATTATCTATCTCTAAAGAGTAAAGCCACTCCCGGAGATCGTGGCGGTGAAGAAGGTGGGGATGTAATGAAGGGTAGTACTGTAACCTCAAGTGGAACCCGTAGCTGATCTCAGGGAAGCGGAGGGGGAAATAAATAGAGAAGCTGTCTGCAAGACGAAGAGAGTTGAATTGGACCTCTGTGGAAAATCAAGAAGAATTAAATAATAGTATAATGTGATATATATATATATATATATACGAACACTAACAAAATCACATTGAGATTTAGTGTGAGATATTTACAGATAATTTTTCACGTATAAATCATTTAAAATCTGGTTTAAAATCTGGGCAATTGCATCCTCGTTGTTGTATGATAAAATAAGCCGCGTAATGTCCAGCGGCAATACAATCATCTAGAGGTTTCTCTTGTACACACTGCGATAGGAATCCTCCTATAAATGCATCACCTGCACCACATGTATCAACAATTTCTTTTTCATCTATTTGTATAACTGGATATAATTTGACACCTTCTACAGTTGCTACTATAGTATCATGAGGTCCACATGTTACAACAACGACTCTCTCGCTCTTTCTATTCTCCTTCGGTAATTCTCTTAACCATTTAGCGACATCCTCCAGGTTATCAGATGGGTAATCAAAAGCTTCAGCATATGCTTTCGCTTCACCATCATTACCGAAGATGAAATTGGCATACTTCAATACATCCAATATGATATCCTTGTGAAGTTTAGCTAGGTATGGTGCTGATAAACTCAATAAGAATGGCTTATTAGTTTCAGCAGCATATTTACCAACTCTGAGAATGGAATTTGGGGATGTGTTTAGAAAATAACAACACATAAGATAATATTCAGCCTCTTCTACCAATTTCCAATTCTCTGGTAAATCTAAATGCTTCTCTTTATCGTAATGAAGTGCTGCACCTAATTTTGTAACCATTGAACGGCTTTTACCGGTCATTAATACAGCACATCTACCTGTCGGTACATTATCAACTTCATAAAAGCGCGCATTAATATTACGACTTTCAGCGTCTCTTTTTATGATATCACCATATTTATCTTTACCGATACATCCAAAATATGTACTGACTTTTACAGGAGTATTCAACATCCATTGAAATACTTTTAAAGTATTGAATGCGCTACCTCCTGGATGATAAGTTATGTTATACTTTTCAACCAATTCATCATATAAATTAGAATGTTTTTCATCAGCTAAAATCTGATCATCTCTCTTCAATCCATACTTTGCCAAGAACTCATCATCTACATCTACCAACATGTCCAATAACACCTCACCTACACCAAATAATATGTTCTCTCTAAGTCTTACCTCATCCTCCATTAGTCACAACTTCTCTTTATAAATCATCATTGAAGGAGGAATGGTGTTATATTTTATGATGAAGTTGGAGAGATAAAGTATATTTGAAGTATAGACAATGGAATCCAAATATTAGTCCCGCAGAAGAAGGATAACTTATCACATGAACATCGAAATAATTTTACCCAACATTTAATAATTTTTTAATTATTGTTTAAATTCATATATATCAATACATGTTTAAATATTAATAAACTGTAGCAATGAGGATTGAATTCTTTATCATTAAACATAGCATGTCTATATGCTACATCCTCTATCGATCATTTTCTTTTTATATGATACTATCGTTGGGTAGAATAGAAATGTTTAATTATTTGTCCAAATTTTCATTATATCCAATACTTTTAAATAATAACTTATATAATACTAGACATTTATATCCCCTATCAATTTTCAGTCAAGATTGTAGCTACTCTTCTTATTCAGGTCCATTCAATGTCATTCTCTTTCAGATAGCTATTCCAATTACCTCCCCTTCCAGCTTCCATAGATCGCTTCCAGGTACTCCACTTGAGTTCCAATCCACTAATATTCTGTAAATTAATTTATTATAATTATAATAATTATCTTCTCTTAATCATTTACAACCTTCGTATAATATTTTAATAATTTATTAATGTATATATAATTAGTATTATTATAAGTATAATATAGTTGTTACAGTAGTAATAGATCATGTTAGTATATATATAGTATATATATTATAGTTATTATTTATATTAATATTTGTATACCTTCATACAACTATACTTCATCCTTCAATTGTATTATTATGTAAGTATATGTTATATTAAAGGAGAAATCATCAATAGACATTAATAAAGTAGGGGTAAATAGTGTATTTTACCTACATAATTCTGGGGTATCTGTGGTGGTGATGAGGATAAGACTGTAACATAAGATGGAGATATTTATAGAGATGCTCAAGATAATTATGAATATATTATAGAGTTATTAAAATATTAACATTAAGTTACAAGTGACATATTATACAAATTGCGATTATAGTTGCCTACTTTTGGTACAAAATTAAAATTTAAAAATATTTATCCAAGATACTCTATTGGTTCAAAATTTAAAACTTGGGTACTGTAACTTTAGCCTAATGGACTATACCCGAAGATGAGTGATGATGTGTATCATGGAGCTTTAATATACGTTCACACTTTAACTTTGCCTCTTCAACATTAGTCTTCACCTCCTCAACCTCTCTCTTGATAAACTGTTCAGCCTCAATTTTGATCTTTATTACTTCCGTCATTAATTCGTTCATTTTCCTTTTCCTCATTCTCATCTGACATAGATGTGTCTCAAAAATCAATTTCATGATCTCCATATGTAAAGTTACCTCTAGAAAATTTGTCCCATAATTCTTCAAATTCAGATCTATCTATACCCTTCCATTCATCATTTATTTTTTTAAAATAAAATTTGTTCTTATTACGGAACTTATCATCATAAAGTTTAACCAGTAATGTAACGTCAGATTTTCTATGAGCAAGAATAACAACTTTAGAAATTGATTCATTGGAAAGTGGTTCCCACAATGTATATTTAGCGTATGTAACTTTTTTAATTTTATTCTTAGTTCCAGTTAATGGCGTATAATAATACATTACTGTATGTGTACCAGTCTGCTTGCCATCACTTAATCTCCCATCAATAAATCTAACAGATACGTCAACAATCACTTCTAATGAATTATCTTTAATAACTATTGGTGCTTGTTTGATTAATTCATCATCTGTCGATTGATCAATCTTAACATCAATAGGATCTATACTACGCCATTTATTAACAAAATCATCATGTTCTACAGTCATCCATACATTATTGTCTTTATGATATAACTGAATTTTAGAACTGCAACATGTTTCATAGACCAACCTAACTAAAATAGCCTTATCTGTCTTTTTGTCAGATATAATCATCAAATCCATAGATCTAGCTCCGTCAGGCACTGTACAAATACAAATATTGCCATCTGTCAATTGACCAATTTTGCCAGAACGAATGAAATATTGATAAATAGTAGTAACCTTGCGAGGATTCTCTATAAATGTATACAATGGACTATGAGGTATCCTTAAATTTACATCTAACGGCATTTGTTTACCGGACCCTTGACCGAACCTTTCTACGGGTCCACTAGATTTAGATTGAGTATTATCTTCAGCACAATTAAATAATTTACAGTTTAAAACCACAAGATACAATACGATATATGACAAATGCATTGTCAATCATCACGATATGTGATGAAAATCACTAAAATTACATAATTAATTATTATGAAATGATACAAAATGCTGAGAAACCGCCTATCATATAATTATCGATCTAAATGTGACTTAACCATAGCAAGTATATTTATAGATCTTCAATATTCATATACGCTGGTAAAATTGATAAGAATCTATGTGCTACATATAATCAATCGTAACTTGGGCATTATACATAATGTAATTTAAAAATAATCGAAAATGCCCTTGAGCACATACAGCCAGTAACTCACATAAATTCCCTTGATAATGACATTAATAATTCATATTTTTAGCGATAAATCACATAATTCATGTACATATCGAATAGGCTAAACTTTATTACGAAATTAAAATCTGAGTTTCTTTCTTGAAAAAAGTATATCCTTACTAGTCTTGCAGGATGAATATATATTCTCCAATACAGAAATTCTAAAGATATATGAATATAAATATGCTAAATGAAATACAGAGGACAAATGGTAGGCATTAAAAAAACCAAGAGTGCTATCTGCAAAAGGGTACCGGGTATACTATGCAGTTGTTATCCTTTATTTACTTCCCCCTTCGCTTCCCTGAGATCAGCTGCGGGTATAATTACTAATCTCGCGGAGATAAGACCAAAGTGACGGAATCTATGTTTGTCAGGATATCTCAATGAATATAAAATGGAATGAAGTGAGGATTATTAAACCAAATAGAATCATCAAATTCCTCTTCAATGAAGTATTAACATCAGAATTTCATCCAATATTGATCCCACAATCCTCGTATGTTTATTTGAAAATGACGAAATCCTGTGAAAATTGGGTAATGAATAGAATAATGTACCGAGGTTGATCTCGGCTAATCCTAGTGGAACTAAATAGAGGATATACCATGCCTAGTGGGAAGACCTCAAGTGGAGGGATGTATGTAATACGAATATTGTAGACTGAACATAGGGCGTAATGGTGTTTGTTAATTATAAATAATTAAATAATAATGAGATTATATAATGTGATGTTATAAATCGGTTTTGGATCTTGGATAGTATTTTTTGATGATATCTTTTTTGATTTTTTTTGAGCATATCTTCAGGGAAGGTTCTTAATAGTTCCCAGCATAAATCGAGTGATTGAAAGATTGATCTTCGTTCATATTGGCCTTGTTTAAGAAATTTAGTTTCAAATTTATCTGTAAATTCTAGATATAATAAATCTTCAGATGATAGAGCTTCTTCACCAATAACAGCTTTCATAGCTCTAGTATCTTGTCCAATAGCATAATCGGCGTATAATTGATCAGATACTGCTGAATGATCTTCTCTTGTAAGTCCATCACCAATACCACTCTTCATTAATCTTGATAATGATGGTAATACATTAATAGGTGGATATATGCCTTTATTATGTAAACTACGATCAACAAATATTTGACCTTCTGTTATATAACCTGTTAAATCAGGTATAGGATGTGTAATATCATCATTAGGCATTGTTAATATTGGAAATTGTGTTATACTACCATTACAACCATTAATTCTACCAGCCCTTTCATATAAACTAGCAAGATCTGTATACATATAACCTGGATAACCTCTTCTACCTGGTACCTCCTCTCTTGCAGCAGATACTTCTCTTAATGCATCAGCATATGCAGACATATCAGTTAATATAACAAATACATTTAATTCCCTATCAAATGCTAAATATTCTGCAGTAGTATATGCTAATCTTGGTGTAATTATACGCTCAATAGCTGGATCATTAGCCAAATTTAAAAATAAAACAACACGTCCCATTGCACCATTCTGTTCAAAATCTTGACGAAAAAAACTTGCAGTCTCTAAATTTACACCCATCGCAGCAAATATTACAGCAAAATTGTCTGGATGCCTATCAAGTACATCTTTACCATCTACTAATCTAGCCTGACGACAAATCTGTGCACCAATCTCATTATGTGGTAAACCAGCAGCTGAAAATAATGGAATCTTCTGTCCTAATACAACAGTACTCATAACATCAATAGTAGATATACCAGTCTCTAACATCTCTCTAGGATGTACACGACATATAGGATTTATTGGATAGCCATTCACATCAATATAATCATCAGCTATAGTATTAGGACCATAATCCAATGGTACACCACTACCATTAAATACACGACCTAACATATCCTCACTAACAGGCATTTTTAACACTTCACCCGTCATATCAACGGTACATGTAGTATTATCAATACCACTAGTACCTTCAAACACTTGTACAACAGCTACATCACCTCTAACTTCTAATACTTGACCCCTCCTCTTACTACCATCTCCCAAATTAATGTTCACCATCTCAGCATATCTAGGACAACGGGCATTGTTCAATATCACCAATGGGCCCTTAACACCGGATATCGTACGATATCGCAAGTTTGGTGTCAGTGTAAAATCCGTAGAAGCAGCATTTGCCAGTGCCTTAAAGGCCTCCTTTGGATTCAAATCCACAACCTGAGATTTCGACATGACAACGATATCATCCACTAAAATTTTATTAATAAATACAAAGACACTTGTATTTAAGACATATCTATAAGTACGAATAAGTTAAAATGTTAAATAAATCATAGAAATATTACTATCATATCCAGTGCGAGCAACCTTTGGTCATCCATACAGGTAGTACGTTATGAGGCGATATAACATGTATAAGGAATGTTATATATAAATGTAGCAATTACATGTATGTGTTTAATTTGACTATTTCTATTATTGTATTATAATATTTCCTGTATAATAGATTGTAAATTAATATTGTATGAGTTTGAGTATGACTTAATATATTAAATCATACTGAAGAATGTTTAATTCATTGTATAATATCAGATTAAATCTGTATTTTTTTATCGCATTTATGTTTTTAATTGTTGATAATGTGTAAATGAAGTTGTTGAATGCAATATGAATTGTATTTTATTGTTGTTTGTACTGTATTCTGTACCGTATGTTAAATGTGCAAAGGAAGGACAATCATTACAATTGCCGGCATACAATAGGGAAGACCATGAACGTATATGTCATACTACTCCTCTTAAGAATGCATTTATATATGTATTTGGGTCAGATTATCCATATAATTATAGTAGAAGTAGGAAACCTATACCTAATGATGACACAAGTGTGCCTCAACTTAATGCAGCATCAGGTCCTGAAGATGGTTCCAGAGCTGGTGAAGGACGGACCTCAAGTGGAGAGGGCTCCACGCCGAGTGGAAAAGATGAAGATCTACTTGGATATAGAGATGATATGACTGAAGAAGAATTTAATAAATTATTGAATGATATCATTTTCAAATATAATCCAGTACATGAAACAACTTATAATGCTGAATGGGGACATGTATGTTTAACAGAGGATGGTAAACCACCTATAACATCAAATGCAATACATTTTAATATATTTGATGGATTTTTACCAAGTGGATTAGAATTTACTGATTTAAGAGTGTTATTATTATATACTGTATCTAATGGTTATTATTTATATAAAATTAAATTTGGTGATATGGTTGTTACATTACGCCCAGATTTAGTGGATCCATCTGTACAATTATTTGAAAATTATGGGAAATTATTAGTTGTACGTATATGTTATTTCCTAAATGGTATATTTGAAAGACATGAATATGTAGAAACCAAATATGGTAGCAAAATTTTTCAAAAATCACATGGACGTAGTGTTACACCACCACTACCTAAAAGTAAAGATGGAGAACCTTTAACTAAAGAATATATTAATGATTGGTTAAAAAGCCGCTATAAAGAAATCAATAAAACAATGCCACCAATCGTCGAAGAAATCATCGAATATAATGTCGTACTCACGAGCTAACCTCACCATATACACAATTCCACCTGAAGTTGTCTCCACATGAGGTCCATCTGTTCCCACTAGCCGTGGAGGCATCTCTATTTACTTCCCCTCGGATTCCCGTAGATCATCCTCGGTACAATATCTTCATTTTTACCTCCAAAATTTGAAGGAAATCCTGAATTTCTGGGGATACTCATGAAGATTACGCAATGAATATTGAATAAATTTCTAGTGTCAATACTTAATTGAAGAGGATCTTGATGTTTCTATTATGTTTACTAATCCTCATTTAATTCCAATTTATATTCATTGAGATATCCTCAATTATATGAATTCCATCACTTTATCCTTATCTCGACGAGATTAGTAATTAACCTCAGGTGGAGAGGCTCCATGCCGAGTGGAAGACAAGGTTGTAACCTCAGGTGGAGAGCTGTCTGCAAGACAAAGAAAAGGTGGATTGAACCTCAGGCGTAATGAAATGTGTTTAACTTCTTTTGACTTTCTTACTAGTACATTTCAAGTCAGAAATCATTTTGTTTTCAACTTTTACGGCGCCTTTCACCATTAAATTGCGAAAATACAAATCATTTTTTAATTTACACCAGCAATTAAATCTCTTGGCGTTCTTTACATATTCCATACATTTACATTTGATATTCCTTACATGTTTAAATTTATCATCTTTCAAGCTACTATTATCCAATTTCATTGTCAGTTTAGTATTTTCAGCTACTTGTTTCTTGAGTGTTTCAACCAATATTCCCTCTTTTTTTATGAAATTAATTGTAGTCTCCTTAAAAGAATCCTTCAATCTGTCACGCTCATTAGTAATTGCTGCCAATTTAGTCTCCAAATCCCTAATTTTATCAAATAATTTATCCTTGTCGATATTTTTATCTGCAATAACTTGTTCTCCGGTAGCCGTTCCACCTGAGGTCTTTCCACTCGCCGTGGAGGCCTTCTTATTTACTTCGCCCTTCGCTTCCCGTAGATCAGCTGCGGGTTCCACTCGAGGTCCAGTACTACTCTCCTTTCCACTAGCCGTGGTGGCCTCTCTATTTACCTCACCTCGACTCCCATAGATCGTCTCGGATTCTTCGCCACGATCTCCGGGAGTGGCATCACCCTTTAGGGATAGGTAATTGGAAGAGCTGTCTGCAGGACGAAGAGAGGTTGGACCGTTGGTAGAGGTAACCTCAGGTGGAGAGGTTGTATGACCTGGGGTAGAGGTAACATCATTCATTTTTGTATGTATGGGGTGGTTTTTATTGATGAGTATTTGTAACTGTTGTAATTTTGATTTTGTGGTTTTGGTGTAGTTATTGAGGTTGATGAGATGTAATCTATCTTTTTCTAGTAGAGATTGATTTTTGATTTTGAGTATATGAATATCGTTGGTATATTTATCTATTTGTTTAGTCAATGAATCATTTTCTGTATTTAATTTATGATTTTGCGATAGTATAAATTCATAATCATCAGATTTTAATTTTAAATCATCTTTCAATTGATTTTTTTCATTAATTAAAATTGAATTTAAATGTTTTAATTCATTGAATTCATTTAATTTAATAATAGATTCTGTCTTTAATTTACTAATTTCATCTTTTAAATCATCGATTTGATTGTTATAACGTTCTCTTAATTGTATTTCATTATCTCTAAATGATATTAATCTTGTTTCCAATTCATAATTTAATCTCCTTATCCAATTTTCTAATTCTCTAATCCTATCTACACCTAAGGAATCTGATGATGGTAAATCAATATTTGAAGTACAAATTGAAGTTGGTTCTTGTGAATTTGAAAGAGATGAAGGAGAAGGAAAATCTATATTTGATGAAGAAATATCTGTCTTTAATGATTTAATTCTTGTTTCTAATTCTATAATAGTAAGATTTTTTAAATCTATTAATTCTTCTAGAATTTTATTCTTATATTGTAATTGTGATAAATCAAATCGTAATTTCAATGAATTACATTCAGATTGAGATACTTTATCACATAATTCTTTGAAATTATTCTGTAATGTTGAATGACGTATATTTGATTTATGTTTTAATAATCTTATCTCCTTCTTTAAATTAGTAACCTTTCGTTCACTATCCAATAACTTCTTACTCTGTATCATATAATCATCATCTAAAATTGTTAAACGTTCATTTAATGACTTTTCTCTATTTATAAATAAATCATTATCCAATTTCAATATACGATTTTCTTCTTTTAATATTAAATATTGTCGATCAATACAATATTTGTTCAATATGACATTGTCATCTTCATTACCATTCAAATCTAAATCATTCGTTACTTCATCATCATTAACTTCATCTGACATTTTTTTACCACTGAAATTATTATTATTTACCCATAAAATATTACCATTGGTATATATAAATCTCCAATCAACTATACATCACTCTCTATACCCACTGAAATCAATACATAATATACAAGTATATAAAAAACAGTAAATTTATATTTGACTATTCCATTTTATAACTTTCATTAAGTGAAGGAAATAAAAGTAGTAGAAATAAAATACAAAACTGTTAACACTTCATCTAAAGTATACTGTCATCCATACCATCTTCATAATCAACCTATAAATAATAATTGAAGTTAATTAATATAATTAAATCCATCTAGTTATAATTATTGAAATACAAACCATATCTAATTCAGCTTTATCAATATTATGATTATTCAATTTAGTTTGATCATCATCTAAATCATCAGGATATCTCATAGCCTATAAATTATTAATAACCTATAATTCAATCATACTTGTATAGCATTAGAATGTAATTTTAAACAAAAATTCACACGCTTATGAAATGCACGCATCGGCTCATAACTCTTATACAAATCAACATTTACCTAATAATAAAATGAATTATATACTTCTAATCGTCTCCAATCCAAATCTCCTTCTACTCGCCGTTCCACCTGAGGTCCATCTTTTCCATTGCATGGAGCTTCTCCACTTGAGGTTACATTCCTGCCGTCAGCTCTTTTAATTACCTATCTCTAAAGAGTAGAGCCACTCCCAGAGATCGTGGCGATAATAGAGGTAGTACTGGACCTCAGGTGGAATACCCGTAGCTGATCTCAGGGAAGCGGAGGGGGAAGCAAATAGAAGAGCTTCCACGGCGAGTGGAACACAAGGAGTAGGATTGGACCTCAGGTGGAGTGTTCATTAGGTTCTTTATAAACATACTTTTGATTGTAGGTATTGATTATCATGATCTATATAGGCTTCGATGATACCGTCATGGATGGCTTTTGCAATTACGCTTTCGGTATGTTCAACTGATTCAATACCTAATTTTTTCGCTACATCGGCCTGAATATGATAAAATTATTAAATTTTATGAGACTTACTAGTTTAATTTTAGAATATGCAAGATTTATTTTACGTAAACCACCCTTTATAACATTATTTCTTAATCTTGAAATTAAAAATAATGTATCATCCTTCTCAAATAATTTATAATAACGATCACAAAATGAAGAAAATTCACCCAATTCTCCATTCATTACAGCCTGTAATTAAAATATTATATGGGGTTAAAAACACTATAATTTAATAAATTATGGTGCAATAACATACAATAACAATAGATTCATATGGTTGTAGATCTTTTCTAGTGGTTGGATTAGTAAATATATTTTTAGATGGTATATCACACATTAATAATCCTACAATAACAGACATTTTAGTGGCCTGAATTTTTTTTATATATAATTGAATTAATATAAATAAAAATTAAACTAACCATTAATTTAAATCCATAAGCTGTTTTATCATTCTGAGGAGCTTTCCTTAAAGCTTGCATCAATTTTATATGAGATTCACTGTACTCCAATTGGACTGCTAATACTTTACCTAAAAAACATATATATCCAAATGAAGTGAATATGCCAATGTTAAATGAGGGCCAATCCACCTCTATTGGTCCTGCCGTTCCACCTGAGGTTACCATCTACCTTCCTTTGTCTTGCAGACAGCCTCTTCTATTTAGTTCCCCCTCCGCTTCCCTGAGATCAGCTACGGGTATTCCACTAGCCGTTCCACCTGAGGTCCAATCACTAAACTTCCGCCACGATCTCCGGGAGTGGCTTTACTCTTTAGAGATGACTAAATGAAGAAGCTACCACGGCGAGTGGACGATAAGGATGAATTGGGGAAGAGGTGGATTGGACCTCAGGTGGGGTGGTCGTCGTTATATAACGATTTGTCGTATAATCTCTGAATATACGTACCGTAGTAGTAGAGGTATCGTGCATATTGTGCATTGGAGCTTAGATATTCTGGAAATGACGTTTTACATATCTGAAATTCGATATAAAGTTGTGTGAATTATATGACTCACCAATTTAAATGCTGATGAATATAATTTGTAATGGATTAAATTCCTTAAAATACAATTAAATGTTACCGCCTGAGTCATTGGATCATGATGTATACACGCCTTACGATACGAATTCATCAATAACCTATATAGAAATATATGTGTGAATAAATAAAGCTTCTACATCTTATCGTCTTGTAGATAGCTCTCCACCTGATGTCAGTCCTGCCGTCAGCTCTTCTATTTACCTATCTCTAAAGAGTATAGCCACTCCCAGAGATCGTGGCGAAGATGGAAATAGTGATTGGACCTCAAGTGGAATACCCGTAGCTGATCTATGGGAAGCGGAGGGGGAAGTAAATAGAGAAGCTGTCTGCAAGACAAGAAGAGTCGGATTGTAACTTCAGGTGGAATGGTGAGTGGAGAAGTTGATGATAATCTTATATTGTCAACATACTCTCGTACATTTTTGAATTTTCCGCCTAATTCATATGCTCTAGAGTAGTAAAAGTAGACTTTAGCTCCTATATAATCCATAATTCTTTTATTGAAGGTCAACATTAAATTTGCTAGTTTATCTCCTAAAGTCATTGCCTAAAATGTTGTATATGAAGGAAGAAGGAATAAGAAAGTGAGATCATATCATAATTGAAGTGTTATATAACGAAGTTCAATCACCGAAACTTATATAACGTCTCTTCCGCCTCCACCTGAGGTTACAATCAATATCATCTCTACTCCACCTTCCTTCGTCTTGCAGACAGCTCTTCCAATTACTAATCTCTAAAGAGTAGAGCCACTCCCAGAGATCGTGGCGGAGGTAGTGGTAGTGATGTAACCTCAGGTGGAGACCTCAGGTGGAGAACCCGTAGCTGATCTCAGGGAAGCGGAGGGGGAAGTAAATAGAGAAGCTCTCTGCAAGACAAGAGAGTTGGTTGTAACCTCAGGTGGAGAAGCTGTCTGCAGGACGAAGAGAGTAGGATTGGACCTCGGGTGGAAGGTAAGGTTATGGAAGGAGTTAATGATGGAGAGTGGTGTATTATACCTTTTCATAATCTTTTTGATCGATGAGGTAGATAAGTGAGAGTGTTAGTAGCATAATTTTGGTTTCATCTAATTGTGAGTCATTTATTATATGATTTCCATTGGTTGTTGTATTATTAAGGCCATCTTCTGCGAGAATAGGTGGTAATGTATCATTAGTTAATGAATTATATGCGTATTCAGCTATAGAACAATTATTTGCACCAAATGCATAGCCTTTTAACAGTAATTTGAGTACAGGTAATGAATATGCTGTATGATTATTTAAAAAACTTCTTAGTGATTTAAAATGTCTCATTAAACGTATAACATAACGTGAATCTGAACGATTTACAGCTACTTCTAGCATTGATATACAATGCGTTATTAATTCCTTGAATGCATCCATTGGCATTTCCTTATGATCACTTGACGACATGTCTAATTTTTTCATGACCATTTAATTCCAATATAAATATAAAATTAAATTAATTTAATACTTCATTTAATATTTTAAATCAAAATAATATGGAACTGAATCAATTATTAATACAACAGTTCTTAAACATCTACCCCGAAGAATTCACTAAAGAATATTATATAAATACATCATCAAATATATATATTAATAATGATAATACATTTGATATTTTCAATAATTCCATCTGGTTCAATAAATTACTCGAAATTAGAGGTAACTGTCTCTTTTCATATGATACATTATACTACCACACCGGACAACAACCTTACACAGGATGGATACTAGAATATACCAATATATATATCAAACAAACTACACCAATCTCTACACTTCCTAATATAGATAAACCTCATCATGATCAATCACATATCCTCTATCTCATCAATAAACATGGTATGTTGAAATTTATACTTCATACTATATCTCTACTTGATTTCCACCTTTCTTCGTCTTGCAGACAGCTCTTCTATTTACTTCCCCTCGGATTCCCGTAGATCATCCTCGGTACAATATCTTTATTTTTACCTCGAAAAATTGAAGGAAATCATTAATTTCTGGGGAAACTACTGAAAATTACTCAATGAATATTCGATGAAATTTAAATCTCAATACTTCATTGAAGAGGAATTTGATGATTGTATTTAGTTTTATCATCCTCACTTCATTTCAATTTATATTCCTTGAGATATCCTCACTTATGTGAATTCCATCACTTTAGTCTTAACTCGTTGAGATTAGGTTTATAACCAAGCTAGAACCCGTAGCTGATCTCAGGGAAGCGGAGGGGGAAGTAAATAGAGAAGCTCCATGCAATGGAAAAGATGGGCCTCAGGTGGAGAGTTATTATATATGTATATGATAAAATTATAGAGAATGATCGTGCATATATGGCGATATATGTTGATTCTAGGATAGAGGGGATTGAATTATTATCTAGATTGAGGAGGTGTAGTATGAGTAGATTGAAATTATTATTGAGTGGTGATGATATTGAGAATGAGAGGATAATAGATGTTGATAAGGATATGATATTGAATAGATTAGAATCATTAAAATATGAACATGATTTTTTAAAGAATCAACAGGAGGCATTAAAATTAGATAATACATTATTAATGGTTGAATCATCAGTAAATAAACAAGTATATTCAGAATGTGTAGAATTATATAAATTAGAGAATATAAATTTAAAAAATGAATTAGATAATAAATTACAATTAATAAAATGTCGTGATAATCAAATTAGATTATTAGAACATGAACTTAAAATTATAAAAAAAAATTATATAAAGGTCAAGAATTTACATATGAATTACAACAAGCTATAGATGCATCAAATACAGCATTATCTGATGCAAATAATTTTCCTGAAAATAAATTGAAAATTTTATATATTAATAAAAGTAAACAATTAAATGATATATCATTAAAATTAATATCATCAAAGTATGTTGTAAGCGATTTTTTTTTCCAATTTAAATCTCAATCCTATAGATTTCAGAGTGCTAAAATCTTAAATGAATATAATAATTTAAAGATAAATTATAATAATGAGGTATAATTTTTTTAAATATAAAATTAAATCATATAAATTATTAATAATAGTTGAATAAATTACAAGAAATTATACAATTTGATAATATTTATGATATGCTCAAATTATGGATCTCATGTAATGAATTGAAAGTTTGTTAATTAAATATTTTTTTTATTCATATCATATAATCTTTTATATCTTCAGGTTAATTATTATGAAAATTTAAATGATATAACAATTGATGAACAATTAGAATTAATTAATGAGTATGTTGGAAATTTTCCCCATATATAAACTTTAGAATTGAAATGATACAAAATGAACTAAGAATCGCAATTGTTATGTCAAGAGCATCATATGTTATATATCGCACCATTTTATTCAATAATATGCTAGAATCAATCACCAATGAATGTAATAAACCCATTAATGGAACAAAAAATGTCATTCATAAAGTTAGTATAATCACTATTATCTCCAACCTATCGTCGTTCTGTAGAGAGCTCTCCACCTGAGGTTACAACCACTGTTCCCACTCGCCGTGGTGGCCTCTTCTAATTACCTATCCCTAAAGGGTAATGCCACTCCCAGAGATCGTGGTGAAGTTACGGAGAATAAATACATAACCTCAAGTGGAGACCCGTAGCTGATCTCAGGGAAGCGGAGGGGGAGGTAAATAAAAGAGCTGACGGCAGGACGACCTCAGGTGGAAGTGTAACTTCTTTATTTATGTTGTATTCCTACATTTAGGCATTTGAGCGTTTATCGTGGTTATTTCGTCCTGAATCTGGAAGTGTTGATTCATTATGGGTATCGGATGACAGTGTATTGGAATCGGATAAGATGTGGTATAATCGTGTATCATTTGCAAATGCATTGAAGCCAGTTATTACGTACGAGTGTGAGAATGTTGAAAACATTAACGTCAGAAAGCAGATTCAGGAATGTTTGAATCAAAATACTCAACTTAAGCGTCAAATACAATCACTTAATAAACAAATGGGTAATGATCATCATTGGAAACAAATTTGGAAGAGATGTCAATTGAAATTGAAGAATGAAAATAATACCATTGAAACTTTAACTTGATTTATAAATAATGAAAATTATATATCTATCTATATTTATATACAATTGAAGGATGATATATAGTTGTATGATGATATACAAGTAGTTATATAAATAATTATAATAATATATATACTATTTAACTACTAACATGATATGGAGTATACTACCAGAAATGATAGAGTACAAGTAAATATAAATTTGATATAATAAAAATTAATAAATATATAATTTCAGAGTCGAATCATCATGTAAATGATATATATTAATTAATAGTGTAGTTATATTATTCTAATCTAGGTCATTTAATTAATTAAATTCAACTTTAATTTTTTTGCCCTACAATTTGCACCATAATATTGGGCTAAAAAAATTTCACTATATATAAAGTATAACATTATTATACTTGTAAAAACTAATAACAGACTATAATATAAAGTCATTAATTCAATGGGGAAGTGAACATGTATGGATAGAATGACATATAATTGAAAGTATATATTGATATAAAATTAAATTATGGAGAAAGTCATACAAAATTCAATTCCAACCTTCTCCATTGCGATGTATAAATTTATAATTAAACTCTTGATTTAAAAATGGGTAATACACGTGCAATTTGTTCAGGTCTCTTTAATAAAATCATATCGGCAATCCATGTAATATTTCTAATCTCTTGTTCCTTCAACTTTACCCAGGCGTAAAATATACCAAAATGTAATTGTTGTTCAAAACTCATTTCACAAAGACGAACGCTCTCTGCATAAAATAAATCTTCTAGTGATTTATCACCTGTATCATATCTCAACACCTTCGAATCATTCTATAATATGAATGATGTATGGAGAATGTAAAATCAATACCTGTAGTGTAGATTTACAAGATTCATATAAATGTGCATATTTAGGATATGGTGCAAGTGCGGATTCAACGGTTGATTGATTGAATGCTTTACATAACTTATCGGTACCGTATGGATAAAGATATCCAATAGAGGCATAGAGTTTATTGCGATCATTAATAACTGTATTACTTTGAGTGAGATTAATACAGTTAATTGTTAATGAAAGTGCTCTGAAATCAGCTTCAGTTTTTAAAATATGTCCCATAACCTCAGCTGTTGTACCTCCAAGTGATAGTGAAAAATCATAAAAATCCTCCAGCCACATTTTTTTTCAATGCTGTTTTCATTATTGCAATTGTAGTTGCATCCAATGCCATTGATCCTTTATCATAGTGAGTGTTGTAACTACTGACTGTTGGGAGAAAACGCTCGAAATATGGACCTGAAATTTAAGTATAATTTAAATTTTATAATGATGAGATTATGTGCATTGTAGTAGATGTAATTTATTGTCATTTAATTTATATGAAACCGAGGATGATATACGGGAATCCGAGGGGAAGTAAATAGAGAAGCCACCACGGCTAGTGGAAGGGTAGAAGATAAGGTTGTAACATCAGGTGGATTAGACAACACCTCATTCACTTCCTTCGTCACTCACTATGTTCATGTCAACATACCAATTGGAGTATCACAGAGTATAATTCTGTATAATTCTTCGGTAGATTGTCCGATTTCGGATGAGACGATGGCTTTGATTCCACGAAACCATCCTATAGAGTCTATACGTTCTTCTAATTCTTCGGGTTTGGTTTTATTTAGTATGCCTTGCAATAGAGCAATTAAATTATCGATCATTTTTTCGCGTCTAAATGTATAAAATATAATTGAGCACAATAAAACAAACGCTATAAAATCTAAAAATGTTGCTAAATGTCCATCAGATTGTTGTCTTAGATAACTAAAGTATGAAATTATATGATAATAGGATATATAACATACGCATAATCATTTGCCAATTTATCTCTACAACGTTTAGCTATAAGTTTGGCAGTGATTTTAGCTTGTTCATTTAAAAATACTGATGCATAATCTGTACCTTCAAGTATAGTTCTTAAATCATCAAGATTTTCAGCAACACCCATTTTTTTATAGTCCATGGCTGTTAGAAAATTTGATCTATAACCACGAACAACACCTTCAAGGTATCCATAATTAGCATTAAATGTACACAACTCCATAGTTTTTTATGAAATTATTTTAAATTAATCTTGAGATTTTATGAAATTTTTATACTATTGCACTATAAAAAACACACATGCCATCGACGTTGAACTCGAAAATTACAAAGACACATAAAATACACTATTTACATGAAATTATTAATTTAATAAATTATCTATAATTAAATTTACTGTAAAATCGATACCTTTTTCAAAAATTTTCGTCATTTAATCCCACTTGTCTAAACATCACTCTATCCTCCACTCTCCACCTGAGGTTACAACCACCGTTGGTCCATTCACTTCTGATCCCACTCGCCGTGGTGGCTTCTTCTATTTACTTCCCCCTTCGCTTCCCTGAGATCAGCTACGGGTTCCACTTCCACTTGAGGTTTCCACTTGAGGTCCAATCACTATACTTCTGCTACATCATTTAACTCCTAAAATTTGAAGGAAATCCTGAATTTCTGGGGAAATTCATGAATATTACTCAATGACTATTGCATGTATCTCTGATATTAATACATCATTGAAGAGGACTTTGTTGATTGTATTTATTTTTCTCATCCTCACCTCATTCCAATTTATATTCATTGAGATATCTGGAAAAGCATGAATTTCGTCACTTTAGTCGTATTTCGCCGAGATTAGAATTTTAACCTCAAGTGGAACCCGTAGCTGATCTCAGGGAAGCGAAGGGGGAAGTAATTAGAAGAGGCTCCACGCCTAGTGGGATCAGAAGTGGATGAACCAACGGTGGAATGACATCATTGATTATATATGTATATATATGTATTATTAGATTTAGATTTTGATGGGTGTTTGTGTAAAGAGGTTGATGATCCAATTATTTTTATGATTGGTTTTATGTAATTTATTTTTGATGATATTTCTAGTGATAACATGTGCTAATTGTTGTATATCATATGATTCTCTAATGATTTGATTATTGATTGTAATATGTGAGAATGATTTAATTTTATTATTGAATAGATATAATTGATATTTAGATAGATCCCAAAATGGTTTATATATATTTAATTCTAATAATATATTATTTAAATTTCTAATAGTATGTTGTAATATTAAACGTTCCCATGTACCATATTGATAACCATTTAATAATTGTAATAATATAAATAATAATAATATTGTTTTAAAATTTATAAAATAATTTATTAATATTAATATTAATAATAAAATTATTATTATTTTTGTTATATATTTATTCTTCCATGTAAACATATTTAATAATTTTTCAAATCTCATTATATATATATACATTTTATAATTTGCTATTATTATCTGATCTTTTGCTGTACGTATTATACCAATCATACCCATCTTATTATCTATTATATCATCCGATATCTCATTATCATCTACTATATCTATATCTTCCATCATCTTCATCTCATCTATCATTTCATCATCACCTTCATAACCTTCTTCTAATTCATCATTAAATCTACCCATCGATTCATTAATCAATCTACACTCCAATTCATGCAAATCATAACCTGATAATGTGGGGTTACTGTGGGGATCACTGTGGGGAGATTTAATATTATAGGGTGAGATTGTATTAGAATTATTGAAATTATACCAAGAGAGATGATTAATATGATCAATATCAATACCAGTCCAATCATCATCATTTATACCTGAAGTTTTTCTACCTGAGGTCTTCCACTCGCCGTGGTGGCTTCTTCTATTTACTTCCCCCTCAAGCTCCCGTAGATCGCTCTCGGGTTTTCCACTCGAGGTCCAATCACTACCTTCCACTACACCTCTACCTTCGCCACGATCTCTGGGAGTGGCTCTACCCTTTAGGGATAGGTAATTGGAAGAGCTGTCTGTAAGACCAACGGTGGAACGCCTAGTGGAAGATAAGGTTGTAACCTCAGGTGGAGATATGGATATTAATGTTTGATTATTTTTTTTATTATTTTTTCTATTTTTGTAGATATTTTGAGGTAATTATATAATGTTTTTTTGTGGTGGTTCAACGTTGATATTATTATTAATAACTTCATCATCTGATGTAATTAATGATAATTCATCATCATTGAATTTTATATTCTCATCTGTTAATATATCTATATCATCTACATCTACATCTACATCATCATTCATAATGACCCCACTTTCACTATTATTTATAGTGTTATTAACACCATATTTTTCATTATATCCCCATAATTTAAATATATTATGTTTATTAATATTTTTTAATTTTATAGTTAGAATAGTACAATTATCAATTTTAATAATTTCAGCCTTATAATGACAAAATTTTAATCTCTTGTATTTAAATTTAATATTGACATTATCTGATATAAAAAATATAAATTTAATAAAATCATATATAATAAATAATATATCCAATAATATACATATAGGTAAACATAATATTATTACCATAAATAACTCCATATAACGCATCTCATTATAAC
The DNA here is from genome assembly GCA_020283715.1 of Cytauxzoon felis. NCBI lineage: Eukaryota > Apicomplexa > Aconoidasida > Piroplasmida > Theileriidae > Cytauxzoon > Cytauxzoon felis. The sequence goes on from JAIQCW010000132.1 coordinate 46,486, forward strand.
CACTCAATACACTACCAGTCCAACCAAAAATCCTACCAAATACACCAACTACATCATATGATGCCCATTCCTTCTCTCCACCTGAGGTCCTTCCACTAGGCGTGGAGCCTTCTCTATTTACTTCCCCCTTCGCCTCCCTGAGATCGCTTCCAGGTATTCCACTTGAGGTTACATCCTCACTACCTTCGCCACGATCTCTGGGAGTGGCATCACCCTTTAGGGATAGGTAATTGGAAGAGGCCTCCACGGCGAGTGGAACAGTAGATGATAGTGGTTGGACCTCAGGTGGAGTGGAGGTAACATCGAGTGTATTGTTATCATTTAAATCATTGGAGATATTATTATCGGTTGGTGTATTTTGATTCGAATTGTAGAAATCGGGGTAAATATGTGAGAAGATGGGTATTGAAGTGGCGATATTTTCAGATTTTTACTTTTATTAAATCTTGAAAAAAAATTACGAATAGTAAAACTACTCTTCTTTTTTTTAATACTACCTACATTACCAACCTCATCATCAGTATCATCCTCCATTTTACCTCCACTTGAGGTCGTTTTGAAGACAGCATCTACGTGAGGTCTTCCACTCGTCGTTCCACCTGAGGTCGTCTTGCAGACAGCTCCTCTATTTACTTCTCCCTCAAGCTCCCGTAGATCGCTTTCGGGTATTCCACTTGAGGTTTTGTAGTAAGTTTCATATAATACTTCAAGTGGATTATGATGCAAATTATAATTATAGTGTTTTTTATCCCCATAACCCCCTATTACCCCACAATCTCCACTCGAGGTCCTGTACTCATCACCATATTCGTCATCGTCTTGCAGACAGTTCTCCACTTGAGGTCCATCTTTTCCATTGCATGGAGCTTCTCTATTTAGTTCCCCCTCCGCTTCCCTGAGATCAGCTACGGGTAGTCCACTTGAGGTTACATCATCACCTACACATCCGCCACGATCTCCGGGAGTGGCTTTACCCTTCAGGGATAGGTAATTAGAAGAGGGCTCCACGCCGAGTGGAACACTGGTTGTAACCTCAGGTGGAATGGATTGTACATCATGTTGATTTCTACATTTATTAATTTTCGGTATGAGAATCCATTTTCTTCTTCTGACGAAGGTGAGTAGGTTATGTTCATTATACCAGTTGGCGTTGAAATTTTTGGCGTATTGCCAACCGTTATTATCGGTATTATTTGAGATATATAATTTGATGATAAATTTTGATAGATCGGGTATATTGATTGGATCGCCATGAGCATTTGAGAAATAATCTCTATCATAGAATCTAAGATTATCTCTAGAATAATGTCCAAATAATATTTTTCTTTCATTTTCATAGATTATAATTTTTTTATTATTTAAATTGTTGTTGTTGTTGCGATTGAAATTTGTATTGATATATAATTGATAATATAAACTATTAAGATGTAATAAATGTAATATATTAATATTATATAATCCACCATTAAATGTTAATATAATAATATAGATAAAAAATAATAATGTTAATTTAATATTATATAAAAATGGTAATATATTTATATTATATGGTGGTATATTATAAAATATATAATGTATATTATTAATATTAATAATATTATGATTTAATATATAAAATGCACCAAAATTAAATAAAAATGAAATAGATAAATATTTAAATAAAATATTTTTATGATTACAAAATTTTAAATTATTTATTAATAAATTATAATTTAAATAATAATTATTATATAATATTGGTTTATTAATAATATAAATTAATAAATTATTATTATTTAATATAAAATTATATTTTATATTATTTTTTTTTCATTTTTAATTAAATTTCCATTTACCCCATTTAATAAATTATTATATTTATAACATAATGTACATGTTAATTTTGGTATATTTATATAATTATTTATTAAAAATTTCGGTAATATTAATATTAATATAGGATATTTTAATAATAATTTATTTATATTATAATTTATATTTATATTATTTATAATTATATATATAATTATAAGTATTATTATATATATTATTAATTTATTTATATTATTATATAATAATATTATTAATATTATATATATTATATACACATCTTTATAATATATAAATGATATTATATCCTTTATTATATTATAATATTTATATATTATATTATAACAACCCCTTAATCTCTTTATATTATATATCAATCTATTTATACAATTTGTTATACTACTATTATTCATACTCCATAAATATTCCATACATGAACCATATACCATCTCACTAGGATACATATAATCACCATAACTTCTAGGATTATATACCGATATCTCCATACTTATACCATCCATACCCAATGCTATATATCTACTCCTCTTTATAGACGAAGTTGCCCCACCTGAGGTCTTTCCACTCGCCGTGGTGCCTCTTCCACCTGAGGTCGTCCTGCCGTCAGCTCTTCCAATTACTTCTCCCTTCGCTTCCCGTAGATCAGCTGCGGGTTTTCCACCTCCACTCGATGTTACATCCAACACATCCTTAGAACCATCTTCCATCATTCCCATGATGGATGATCCATCACAACCTTCATCCCTACCTTCATTTTTATCACCCGATGATTTGTGGGGATTATTATGTTTATGAGGTTTTTTATCCCTATATTGCCCCACTACCCCGTCTTCTCCACTTGAGGTTACATCTAATTCTTCATCTCTATCTTCTCTCCCACCTGAGGTCTTCCAGTCGCCGTGGTGGCCTCTTTTAATTACTTCCCCCTTCGCTTCCCTGAGATCAGCTACGGGTAGTCCACTTGAGGTCCAATCCACCTCTTCTCCACTCGCCGTGGCGGCTTCTCTATTTACCTCCCCTCGACTCCCATAGATCGTCTCGGATAATCCACTTGAGGTTACATAACTACTATCTCTATTATTGCCACGATCTCCGGGAGTGGCATTACCCTTCAGGGATAGGTAATTGGAAGAGCCTCCACGGCGAGTGGGAAGAGAGGTGGATTGGACCTCAGGTGGATATGTATCATTATTCATGACATCATAATGATAATGATCATGGTATTGATCATTATAGAATTGGAATTTATGATTATGTAGATGATTGATATATAATGATGATGGATAGATACGTTTAATATTTAATGGATTTAATTCATCTATAGGTTTAATATTATATAATTTACTATATATAGGTTGAGTAATATTATAATTCATATCCATTATACAACAACTACCTATATATATATCATCATTTAATATTAAATGTAACCATATCATATCATTACAAGTATATTTTAATAATGGTATATATATATAAGCATCATTAGAATATATTATACTACGATTCATTATTACTCTCTTTTCTGGTACTTTATATACATTTAAATTTAATAAACGACTTATCATATTTGTTGATGATGTACCTACTACCATATCCTTTGATTCATCATCCAATTCATAATCTGAAACACATATATCAGATGACTGATGATGTATAGAAGGGTCTACAACCTTCCTCCCTCCTCCCTCCTTCCCACCACCATCCATAGATGCACTACAATTTTTTAAATCTGAAAATGGAAAATTCCCACTTCTATCAGATGTATCTCTTCTACCATCTAAATTAATAGGAACAGAAGTACATCTATCAATAGTAATATCATCCATCATTAAAGATGTATTCTCAACCTCAAATTTAGATAAATTTATTATATAAAAACTAGAATTATACTCAATCAAACAATATATAATACCATTCTCAATCAATGGTATACCATATATACCATGAATACATATCTTCATATAATTAAAATAACAATTCTTCAATCTCAAATCTTCAATATTAAACCTTTTAGGATAATAATCAAATAACCTCAAATACCAAGGCAAATCATAATGCTGATAACTCCTCCTTATCGGATTATGATATACCAAATTATATAATGATCCATAACGACTAGTATGAACCAATGATGATACCCAATCCTATTTATTATATATATGAAAAATATATATATTTACTCGAAGTCCTCCACCTGAAGTCCAATCCTACTCTCACTAATCCACCTCTCATCGCCACTCGCCGTGGTGGCCTTCTCTATTTAGTTCCCCTTCCAACTCCCTGAGATCGTTCTCGGGTTCCACTTTCACTTGAGGTCATGTACTACATTTGAGATTTGATTTCGGGGTGGATATTGTTTATATATTACAAGTTCTTCATTTAGATAATTGAGAGTAGGGGGACCGAGGAAAATTATTCTGTATAATTGTATACCCGGAGGAACAGAGAATGTCAACCCCTAAGAACAGGAAATCTACCCGGGGGAACGAGTATTTTATCAACCCGGAAGAACGTGAAGTTAGTGATGTAACCTCAAGTGGAATACCTGTAGCTGATCTCAGGGAAGCGGAGGGGGAATTAAATACGAGAGCTCCATGCAATGGGAAAGAGAGTAGGACTGTAACCTCAGGTGGAATCTGGAAGCGATCTATGGGAGCTGGAAGGGGAAGTAAATAGAGGAGCTGTCTGCAAGAGAAGGAGAGTCGTATTAGACCTCAGGTGGTGGACCTCGAGTGGAGGATATCGATTCACTTCGTTCATCTATTAATTATTATATTATTAAACTTACAATGGCTATTTTATGATTGGTGGTAGCGAACCATATACAATTTTGTGTATTATTGAGTGATTCTTTATATTGTAAGACATTTTCATTAATATTTGTGAATATATTAGTTAATTCATCTTCATATTCTTTATTATTAATTTTAGAATATGTTTTAAATATAATTTTCCATCTATATAAACCATTTATTATATTTGGTTCTACTATTACATCAGCTCCAGACAATATCCAATAGCTTTCATTAGATAATAAATTTTTTAATACATCACGATCACATTTATCAAATGATGTTAATTTAGAAAATGTATATAACTTATCATCACTTAATATAGTATAACATCTTTTATATCTCTTTGTTCTTAATGTTCTCCTATATAACCATTGTTGCATAGTGAAATCACATTCACTAGGTAACAATGATATATCTTGAATCATTATTATTATTATTATATATAATATATTACATTGTGTATACAAATTATAAATTTATATCATAATGTGTCGTTATAGTACCCACATTCTCCATTATCATATCCTCAATCATATCTAATCTCTTTAATAAATCATTCATATTATTATTCTCATATGCGATTCTTAATAATTTAAATTCATCTATAGTATTATAATATCTACGAGTCAATGGATCAAAATATTTAGCATTACTACCATCACTATAACTACATGGAGGACTCCATTGCTGTAATCTCAATTTGTCATCTTGGATATTCCTATAAAATTCTGGTAATTGACCCGTAGTAAACATATATAACTCCAACGGCTTCTCCTCTATATTAGGTGGAGGAGCCACCTCCTCATCATTCGCTGTCACTATCGATAATAACGAATTCCAACTTATCCATATATCATAATGACCCTTATATTTATACCTATTCACCTCACTATAACGCCGCTTCTCATCCTCCTATACATATTATTCAATATATAAAATCAAATCCATATATACTGAAGGTCCTCCACCTGAGGTCCAATCACTATCATCTACCGTTCCACTCGCCGTGGTGGCCTCTTCTAATTACCTATCTCTAAAGAGTATAGCCACTCCCGGAGATCGTGGCGAATATTATGTCTGCTCTTCCGGGTAGTCCACTTGAGGTCTGTTCTTAGGGGTTGACCATCTTCGTTCTTCCGGGTTGACATTTATACTGAATAATCTTCCTCGGTCCCCTTGATCTCAATTATCCACTTTTAAATCTCATCATGAGAATAAATCGTATAATCACTAGACAATTGTATAGAAATTCATCAACAGAATCATAATGATTGTAACCTCAAGTGGACTACCCGTAGCTGATCTCAGGGAAGCGGAGGGGGAAGTAAAAGGAAGAGGCACCACGCCTAGTGGGATCAGAGTTGGATTGGACCTCGGGTGGAGAACCTTCGGTATATTGTATTATTTTCATTATACATACCCATGCTTGTAGATGTTGTAGTGATTTGGTATTGGCTTCTTCTGTTTTTCTGGCTTGTTCCATTAATTCTTCATAGGTGAGTTCATGATGTCTTGTTGTTGTGGGTTTTTTCTTTTTTTCATTAAAATTCTCATCGATCTAAGATATAATAAATAATGGGGGAACTTTTTTATAAATACCTTTTTACTTTTTCTTTTTTCTTGTAATTCTTTAATAGCTTCAGTTTTTTTCTTTGTAGTTTCACGTCGTTCTCTTACAGTATCTGAACCTATAGGTATTTGTATCGACTTAAAATTTCAAATATACCATCAGGAATTGGAATAATTTTTCTTGTTGGTGTAGGTTTCTTTATAGTTTGTTCATTAGTAGTGGTCTAATATGAATAATGATATTAGATTTATAAGATGTTTCATTACCTTTCTTCTTGCAATAGCTTGTAATGTCCTTTTATTTCTTAATAAAGCTGGATCAACATATGCACCAAATTTCTTTTTTTTACGCTCTTTAAATTTATTTTCATCTACTTCTTCAGTCTCCTATAGAATTGATATAAAAATGTTCAAATTAAATATAAAACCATCTTTAAACAACATTCACTCATTACTTAAACTTACATCTTCTTCAGGATCATCAAAATCTGAATCTGTAGAGTATGCATATTGCTCTTCACCTTCACTACATTTATAATCATCATCTACTGCATCCTCTTCCCATGTCTCATGACCCCAAAATTTTTGATCCTTTTCAAGCTCATCACCAACTAATTGTGATATTCTAATGATAATAATGTATTAAACATTGTAATTTAAATATACTTTTTACCACGATTTTCACGTTTAGGTAATTCCAATGCTATACCAACTTTAGATTCATCAAATGATTCATCAGATGAGTAATCAGATGATTCTTCATCATCAATCTCTTCTTCCTCCTCATCTTCATCCACTACCTCCTCATCTAAAGACATGTTTATATAAAATGAACAATAATCTATATACACCACATATAAATTAATATAATATAATATATAATGATAAGTAATGTAAAAATTCGTAATGATTGGTTAATTTTAGTTAATTATATTAAATATCTATCGCATAATAAAAAGGAATGTACCTCCAACAAATGTGTAGGCATATTGATAAGCCTCGGTGATTATATATTAAAATATAATAAAATTAAAGGTTATGTTAATGATAATAGTCAAAAATTTCTCTGGAATGATGGTACATTTACTAAATTAGATAAAATTTATCCTAATTATCATATTCCAGACTTTGACATTGAGCCCTTTGTAATGTTCAGAGTCCTCAAACATTTATCGCAGTTGAATTTTTATAAGGTTATAGATACTAATAATAATACTATTAAGCTTTATAATAATCGCAAAGGTTTCAAATATAAAGAAGTCAACCGTAAATATATTGGACCACTAAGATTCCATACAAATGATCTACTTGTCTACCCACATATACTCAATAATCCATCCATCTTCGAACTACTAGATAAATATATCCCCTCTATCCCATCATTTATACAAAATGCTTCACCTGATATCCAATCCAATTCCTTACCACCTGAGGTTACAACCTTATCTTCCACTAGGCGTGGAGCCTCTTCTAATTACCTATCCCTAAAGGGTAGAGCCACTCCCGGAGATCGTGGCAGTGAAGAAGGTGTAGATTTAATGAAGAGTACTACTGGACCTCAAGTGGAACCCGTAGCTGATCTCAGGGAAGCGGAGGGGGAAGTAAATAGAAGAGGCCACCACGGCAGTGGGAACAGTGGATGTAACCTCAGTTGGAATACATCTAATGGTAGGACCTATGGTATAATGGCTAGTGGACTTCGAAGAGGGGTTGGACCTAGGGTACGGAACATTGGTTGTATTATTAGGACTTTAGGTAATGATATAAATTTATTGATGTTTATTAAATCATTGAAGATTCAATTTCTTGATCAATTATATATTTATATTATAAATAATGATTTTACTATACCACAATTATGTACGATGATGATGTATACATCAGTGATAGTATATGGTTCTAAAATATGTGTATCGTATAGTACACCTCAATTGAATATAAATTTTAATAAGATTAAAGAATATATTTATATGAAAATATTACAGTCACAAAATCCAATTAGTTTCAGGTATATAAAAATATTTATTATTAATTATTAATATTTAATAGATTATATGGCTATATTATTAATACAATAATTACAAGAGATAATTTATCTAATCAATTAATGGATAAAATTTCTAAATTATTAATCGATACTAATTATAATTTATCACCCGATTGTTTAGAAAATTTTTGTTATGGTTTTACACGTTGCTATTATATCAATAATAATTTGTATCATAAACTCGCATCTATTATCAATTATAATATCGATCATTTCAATCTTATCGTCACCATCAATCTTATACTCAGCTTTAAACGAATCAATCAATTCCATCTCATACAAACCAATATCTTCAAAAAACTCTCCGAATTCAATGGTATGCTCAAATAATCATTCCATACATCTCTACATTGTCTTCCACCTGAGGTCCAATCCCACTCTTTTCCACTCGCCGTGGAGGCTTACTCTATTTACTTCCCCTTCCAGCTCCCGTAGATCGCTTCCAGGTTCCACTTGAGGTCAAATCATTATCTCAGCTAGATACGTATAAAGTGACGGAATCCATGTTTGAGAGGATATCTCAATGGATATAAATTGGAATGAAGTGATATTCAGTAAACTCAATCAATCATCAAATTCCTCTTCAATGAGGTATTGAGATCAGAAATACATCCAATATTCATCCCTCAATCTTCATGAGTTTCCCCAGAAATTCAGTATTTCCTTCAAATTTTTGAGGTAAAAACGAAGTTAGTGAAATTAGTGATTGGACCTCAAGTGGAACCCGTAGCTGATCTCAGGGAAGCGGAGGGGGAAGTAAATGGAATAGCTGTCTGCAAGACGATGAGAGTTAGATTGGACTTCGAGTGTAGATATAATAATAATAATATAAATATAGAATATGAGATTAGTAGGTGTAGTAAATCGTTATTATATAATTTAATGGATAGTATTTATTAATTTAATTCATCATCATTTAATATATCATCATCCCAAATAGATTTATTTTTATCCTTATTCACTTCACTATTAATTATATCATCAAATATATCATCATCACCCATTGAAGGTGTATCATTACTAATATGATGAACTTTATCTCCTTTTCCATCTCCATTTGATGTAATCGTCATCCACTCGCTGTCCCATCCGAGGTCTTTACCACTAGGCGTTCCACCTCTCTTCGTCTTGCAGACAGCTTCCACCTGAGGTCCATCTTTTCCATTGCATGGAGCTTTCCACTCGAGGTCTATCCTGCCGTCAGCTTCTCTGTTTATTTCCCCCTTCGCTTCCCTGAGATCAGCTGCGGGTTCCACCTGAGGTCCAATCACTACACTTCCGCCACGATCTCCGGGAGTGGCTTTACTCTTTAGAGATAGGTAATTAGAAGAGCCTCCACGGCTAGTGGCAACAGTGGCTGTAACCTCAGGTGGAGGGGCTCCACGCCTAGTGGAAGATAAGGTTGTATAACCTTCGGTTGTTATAACATCAGGTTGTTGAGTATGTGTGGTATATTTGTCATCAAATGTGGTATTATATTGTAGTGTATGTGGTTCGAATTCGAGATCGAGTACACCTGTTGGTTGTATAAATAATAATTGTATGGGTGTGGTATTGGATGGTAATAATGATGCTAATGTATCAATTGATTCTTTTAAATTTTTATCTTTTAATTCTTTACAATTTTTACTTAAATCAGCATACATTGTATGAAGATTATCATTTATTAATTTTAAATTCATATTTTCATCTTCTAAATATTCTAATTTTATACGAAATTCATCAATTTCTTTTTTTAATTCTATTATATCATTAGATGTATCATTGAAATTATTTTTATTATCAATAGAATCATCCACTATTATATCATCTTCTATAGTATATATACCATTATTACTAATATATTTTGCTATATTAATAGCACGATCTTCTAATTCTAATGCCTCTATTATACGTTCATTAATTACCTATATTATATATATTCATTTATAATTTATACATACATTATTATTCATTACTATCTCATTATTCCTCCAATATTTATCCCTCTCACGCTTCAATGATTCAATATGACCCTCTGATATCATCAATTGATAACGCAATGAATCTATCTCATCCTTATATCTACTAATCATTGATAAACGACACTTCAAATTCTCAAATGTCGACCTATTACTCTCCAATAATCCTATATATCATTATATATATATATATCAAACAACTGATCTTCCACCTGAAGTCATTGTATTCCACTCGCCGTGGTGGCCTTCTCTATTTACTTCCCCCTCAAACTCCCTGAGATCATTCTCGGGTTTTCCACTTGAGGTTCAATTTAATAGACTTGAGTTTTTGCTTCGAGCGGATATTATTTATATATTACAAGTTCTTAATTTGGATAATTGTAACTTAGGGGACCGAAGTAAATTCTTCAATATAATTGTCTACCCGGAGGAACAAAAAATGTTAACCCGGAAGAACGTGAAGGTACTAATGTAACCTCAAGTGGAAGTGGACAACCTGGAAGCGATCTATGGGAGCTGGAAGGGGAGATAAATAGAAGAGCTGTCTGCAAGACGACCTCAGGTGGAGATTTAGTGGGTGAACTTCGGTTTCGAAGGTTTAGTATTGTGTAGTATACCTTTGAACATATTGATGATTTTATCATTATTTTTATTATTGGATTCGTATTCCATGATTTTGGCTTTAAGATTGACATTTTCGATTTGTGTGAGTTCGAGTTTATAGGTGGTTTCATTTTGTATATTTTGTAGGCGTATTTGTTCAATGGCTATAGATTCGAGTTTATTATTGAGTTCATTGATACAATTAAGATGATCATCTAATTGTTGTTTTAAGCATATGATAGTATCATGATTAGTTTTTAATAATTCTGATAATTTTTGAACACATCCTTCACCATATCTTAAAATTAAACCATTTTTACATCGTTCACGTTCTAATTTATACACATTACTTAAATCTTCTAATGCTTTATTAATAAATTTATCATCATCTGATTTGCGATAATTTTCATATTGACTTGTAGTAGTTGTTAAATATTTTTTAGTATTATTTGATGATTCCAAATCTTCTGATAATATTCCATCTACTATACCTTTTAAAAAATTCATTTTGATATATTGACTTGATGAATTTTAATTCATATCTATATGATTTTTTTTATATATAATCTACATCTATAGAGTCCACATTTAATGTCTAATAGACTTGGACAATTAAAATTCATTAATCCTTAAAACATTCTATAACTTTAAATATAAATATATAATATGATTTACAAGGTTAAAAAAATTTTTTATATGAAGACAGAGAATGGATTATAAAGTGTTATTATAATTCAGAATGTTATATGTACCACATATATTAAGGATAAAGAAGATTATAAATATCAGTACCTGATGTCAAATATAATTTATCATCTTTGAAATTTTTAAAATTTATAATCTATAATTTATATAATTTATTATTTTCATATATACCTTTAGTTTTTTTTTGAAAAAATCCGGTATCTCTGGTGATATATGAGCTCCAAGTAATTGAAGTTCCCAATATACACTTATATTCCTAGATAATACCGATGTTATCATACCCTCCCTGCATAATAACTCCTCCAACTTCGGAACCCTATCCATTAATCCACGAATCTATAAAATCATTAATTTACTCCAATATATAACAACATCCACTTGAGGTCCAATCCAACTCTCTTCGTCCTGCCGTCAGCTTTCTCTATTTATCTCCCCTCGGATTCCCGTAGATCATCCTCGGTACATTTCTATTTTCAAGCACATTTTTTGATAGAATTTCATCATTTTTGGGGAAACTACTGAAGATATCTCAATCAATATTCAATGAATTCCTGATGTTAATACTTCATTGAAAAGGAATTTGATGATTGTATTTACTTTTATCATCCTCACTTCATTCCAATTTATATTCATTGAGATATCTTAACAAACACGGTTTCCGTCACTTTAGACGTATCTCGCTGAAATAAGGTTTATAACCTCAAGTGGAACCTGGAAGCGATCTACGGGAGCTGGAAGGGGAGATAAATAGAGAAGGCCACCACGGCGAGTGGAATACTTCAAGTGGAAGAGTAGATGATAGTGATTGGACCTCAGGTGGAGAGGATATATCAGTTAAGTTATTTAATTTTTAGATGGTTTAGACGAACGTATGATAGTATGGTGAATGTATTGAATTCATCGATGACGAGTGTGACATTGAGTATATTTTTGATAACATGTGAGATAAGTTCATAATCTGAGATTGTGATACCTTTATATTCTAATAATTTAAATAAAGAATCTAATGATTCTAAATATTTAAGATTATAACATTTCATACTTATAGATATTATTTGTTCTTCTTTATTATTATAAATTAATGAACCTTCATATATATATGGCCATATCAATTGATTTAAACTTTTATAAACATCATAAATCCAATGAAAATCAACCGTTTCTAAACTTCTAATCATATCAGTACTACCTTTTATCAAATTTATTCTCATTAACATCTCATGACTCATTAATTCATCATATCCTTCCAATAATTCCCTATACTCATTCAATAACTCCAATTTAAATTCATTCGACATCGATGGCCTATAACGATCTATACCATCTATACAAGCAGAACATAATTTCATATCGTTCCTCAATCTTATTATCCTATATAATTATTTCATATACATCACATATATATACTCCACCTGAGGTCCATCCTGCCGTCAGCTCTCCAATTGAGGTCTTTCCACTCGCCGTGGAGGCTTCTCCATTTACTTCTCCCTCCGCTTCCCTGAGATCAGCTACGGGTTCCACTTGAGGTTACATCCTCATTACATCCATCTTCGCCACGATCTCCGGGAGTGGCTTTACTCTTTAGAGATAGGTAATTAGAAGAGCTGACGGCAGGATGGACCTCAGGTGGAGAAGAGCTGTCTGCAAGACAAGGAGAGTTGGATTAGACATCAGTTGGAGTATATATATGTTATTTCAACATACTTTAGATAATTGATAATGATATTTTTGATGGTTGATTCGAGTTTATTATCATTTTTGCGTGTTTTATTATTTTTAATTGTAATGACATTTTCTGAGATTGTATGTTCATGCTGAGAATTGAGTGAAGAGGGATGTTATTAAACAAACATATTTTTTATTGAGATTGATTTGATTGATGATTTTAATGACTTTATGATTATAGCAATGATGTTTAAATATGAAATTGAGATAATTTGAGACATCTAAGAATGTACCATTAATAAAGAGATCATATAAAGCATCATGACATGATTTAGAATCTTTAGAATATTCTATACATAATTTAAATAAGTCTGGATATATTTTATTATCAGCTTTAGTTAATTTTGCGATAATTGTTACATATAAATTTAAATTATCTTTTAAATTTGATTTTATATAACGTACAATTTTATCTCTAAGATTTATAATCAATGATGTAATTTTACTTTCTATATTAACCAGATTACTTTTATCATCCTCTAATGACAATTCATAACTAATACGTGGTAACATATGAATAACAACAGATACTAATGATAATAATGTAATCTTCTTTACATAATCTTTTAATATTGGCTTTATTTCACATTCATCATTCAATATCTTAAATAATACATCTACAGATTCCAAGTCATCCTCTGGATATGTTATAGCTTTAATACAAATCCTAGAAATAAATTTCTTATAATCTTCCAATGTCCTAAAATTATTTAAATCATCTTCTTCAACTCTAGGTCGCTTTTTCATCTTATATTAAATATTTGACTATACATTTAATAGATGTGTAGAACACTAACATATAGGCACTATATTAGATGACATATATTACACATTTAACAACAAATTCTATTTATACATCAATTATATTACAATTAATCAGAATTTACAATGAATACAATGAAATATGCGTTGTCTACTCCACTCGAAGTCCAATCCAACTCCTTACCACTCGCCGTGGTGGCCTTCTCTATTTACTTCCCCTTCCAGCTCCCATAGATCGCTTCCAGGTTCCACTTCCACTTGAGGTTACATCCATTACACTTCCGCCACGATCTCCGGGAGTGGCTCTACTCTTTAGAGATAGGTAATTGGAAGGGGCTCCACGCCGAGTGGGAAGAGAGTTGGATTGGACCTCAGGTGGAGAGCTGTCTCAAGACGAAGGAACGGTGGTTGTAACTTCAGGTGCTAGATACTATATATGATGTATGTATATATTAATGAGTATTAAATTAGATCGATTTCGTGTCTGAGGTATTCGCCGATATCGGCCTGATTGATAATATGTATTTAGATTCATGTGAGACATACTTGGTGTAGTACTGCGATATCATCTGGTAATGAGTTTGTGATATTTTCAGATGATTTGGATAATATACCGAATCCGACTGGTATATTATTAGATATTAAGACGACACCTGTGTTTTGTGGCATATTTTCAGTCATTTTATCGATATGTTTCTATAGAAAATATTATAAATATAACATTTTATAAATAAAATTTTATACCTTTAAAACATTATTTCCATATATAAATGATTGAGTATTACCCTTCAACCATACCTTATTCTTACCAAAATATGCCAAATGATTCAATGATGTCACATGCAAATGAAACTTCTTATTCTTAGTAAACTTCCCCAAACATACACCAACCGATACCTATAACACATATTTATTAAATGAATACACTCCACCTGAGGTTAGTCCTGCCGTCAGCTTCTCTATTTACCTCCCCCTCCGCTTCCCGCAGATCAGCTGCGGGTAGTCCACTTGAGGTTATAAACCTAATCTCGTCGAGATACGTCTAAAGTGACGAAATCC
>JAIQCW010000135.1:0-15629 GCA_020283715.1 Cytauxzoon felis
CTCCGGGAGTGGCTATACTCTTTAGAGATAGGTAATTAGAAGAGGCCTCCACGGCGAGTGGAAGAGAAGAGGTGGATTGGACCTCAGGTGGAGTGGATTGGACTTTGTTGATTTTCCTTCATTATAAATAAATATATATAGAGGATAGTGCATGTGATAGAGATGTATAAATCGAAAATAGATACATCGATAGTGGAGTCATTATATAATATAGTAAAGAGTATAATAGATGGTCAATTATATCCATATTCCTCAACAGATTATAGGAATATACAATTGATTGAGTATATAAAATTTTTAATGACATTAGGTAAATATAAGGTATGTATAGATTTAATATTTGATAATTGGTTGAATATAAATAATACAAATATAATAATACCTGGATCTGTTGCATATAATTTATGGTATGTATTTGAATCAAGTGGTAATATTAATAATATTATTGAAAGATTAATTAATAATAATGCTATAAATTTTATTTATTTTTCTAATGATAATAATTTAAAATATATTTTATCATCATTATCTAATTTAATATTAAATAATAATATCAATACATTTCAATATCTATACTTATTACAATGGTTAATATATAAACATACTAATCTATTAAATAATAAAGATCTTAAAAATATTAATAAAGCATTAAATACATTAATCAATAATAATAATAATATAATACATCTAGAACCTTATCTATCCACTTTCAATTTCAATTATAATGATATCATCAATACCAAATTAACCAATCTCTCATTCCATACAATACTACTCATCTCCAAAATTACCAATGTCGATCCATTACAATTAAACCATATCAAAAATATACAGGTTTGTTGACAAATTATGAAGTATTTCCCCCACCTGAAGTCTATCTAACTCTCTTCCACTCGGCGTGGTGCCTTCTCTATTTATTTCCCCTTCCAGCTCCCGTAGATCGTTCTCGGGTTCTCCACTTGAGGTCCAGTACTAATCTCGGCGAGATACGTCTAAAGTGACGATATTCATATAAGTGAGGTTATCTCAATGAATATTTAATAGAATGAAGTGAAGATGAGTAAATTCAATACAATCATCAAATCCTTTTGAATGAAGTATTGACATTTATAATTCATTTAATAGTCATTCCACAATCATCAGTAGTTTCCCCAGAAATTGAGGATTTCCTTCAAATTTTCGAGGTAAAAATGAAGTAGTGAAATTAGTAGAAATTGGACCTCAGGTGGAGACATCAAGTGGATTTACCCGAAAACGATCTATGGGAGTTTGAGGGGGAAGTAAATAGAAGAGCTCCATGCAATGGGAAAGAGAGGTGGAAAGGACCTCAGGTGGACTGGATGGAACTTCATGTATAATGTATATAATTGATAATATAGGATATGGATGATGTATCGATTAGGTATACGATACCTTTATTATTGTATGATAGATCTGAGTATAGATTACGTCGTGTATTGAGTAGGATGGTAGAGATATCTGATAGTGATATGTATGATATGTATGATTATGATGAGTTATTTGATTTATCTTGGGATGTATTAAGGAATGGTGGTCAATTAGATCGTATATATTCATTATATATATTATCACGTTTGGTATGTGTATATAATATGGAATTATTGGGTATTATAAATATATTTAGAAGTTTTATTGATGTAATATGTACATATGAGACTATAAATTTATTGAATAGATATAATTCATTATCATTAGATATTATAGATGGTGATATATATATGTTGATTTATAATACTGTTGTAAATTTAATTATTAAATTATCTAATGTATTAACACCTATGGATTGTTGGTATGAATTAGATATTGAAATTGATGGTGATATTAGTTATCCTATATGGGTATGGATTATATTGAAAAGATTGAAATTATGTGATATAGAATTAATTATACCATTATTTGGTGGGGTTATATTATATTTAAATATTGCTTATGAATTATTTAATACATTATTTGATGATATATTAAATTATTTATATACTATGCAAGAAAATTTATCTTATAATTGGAGACGTGATCATATGGATGTTTTCTTTGGTATATTATTATTACGTGATCATTTTTCTAATTTACAAGGATATGATGAAAATGGGGTAATGGATATAGATGGGGTAAAAAAACCCTACAATAATGAGATGATAATAAATTTATTTGTAAGATTATTGATATTACCGATAGCATATAATAATGTGAATATAGAGAATGTATTAAGATATGAGGAATTCTATATAAAATTTATATATAAGCATCAGCCATTTATGATAATAAATCGTATATTAAATTCATTACCATTATTAAATTTAAGAAAAGAATTAAGATTAACAGATCAATATATAGGTGGTTATAATATATTGGGTAATGATGTAAATAAATCAGATTATAAGAAGATGTTTTTAACATTACAAATGAAGAAGCATACGACTACAGAATATCATACAGAATTACAACAACGTGGTTATTATAAAGCATCAATAATTGTATTAAAATTAATTAATCATTTATTAGATTATATTATACCTGATGAATTAAATTTATTACATATTAAAGGTATATTAAAAAAATTATGGCCTGTTAGATATCCACCTGTAGCTAAAGAATTCCAATATTGTATATTAAGATTATCTACCCTATATCATAATAATGTACAATTTATTTCATGGATTCAATCCTCTATTAATGATGAAATTAAATCAATCACTCTTAGAAATGATAATAATTTTAAAAATTATGATAATAATGAATTCGATTTAAATATGAAATATATTACCCAATCTTCTATTAATTCTATACCTGGTAATAATGTTTTAAACCCCATACAAAATAATATTCATGGCCCCATACAAAATAATATTCATGGCCCCATACAAAATGGTGTTTTAAACCCCATACCGTCCAATAGTAATATATCATCTAGTGATTATAATAATATTAGAGTAGAATCATGTTTTTCTACAGCTATTAGAACATTTATAACATTATGTAAAGTATTAATGTATAATAAAGATGTACTAAAAGATACAATTGAATTTATGTTACCACAATTCCTACCATCATTAGTATCAATACTAAATTGGAATATCGAAAATCTAAAGTCATTTAAAAATGGAAATCTAAGAGTTCAAAATTGTTTATGGATGTTACCACCCCATAATAATGATAATGCATGCAATATGATACAAATAGATACAGGACTATTAATTGAATATGATGGAGGTAAAAGATTAGATCAATTAATCACACTAATTATAATCACATTACCATTATTAGATGATAAAACACAAGAACTATTCTATAAACTACTCTCAATACTCATGAAAAATATCATACACCCATATAATCCCCATATCGTCAATAAATTGTCGTTTCTATTCAATAATTACTGCAACCAATCCATCAATCTCAATGATAATGGATTATTCAATGATTATCAAAATAATACACCACAAAATTTAGATAGAAAAAGCCCCAGAAATACCCCATCTACTCACCCCACCGAGAGGAAATTTAGTAATACTACATCACTAGATAAAAAGAGCCCTAGAATATCATCAAAAAAGAAAGATGTAAAGAATAATATACATATACCAATCATAGAACCCATATATAATACAACACTAACAACAAATGAAATCCACCAATTATATAAACCAATCGATGATAGCCACTTCAAATCTACCAAAAATACCATCGAACTACCAAATGTTATCTCAAAAGAATACGATCTTCAACTCAAAAAAAGAAATAAATTTAAATACCCCACATTTAAAAATCTCATTGATACCACCAAAACAATCGTCAAAAATTTTATCAAATCCAATGATAAAAATTATAAACTCGTTTATAATATCATATACTCATTAAGACATTTATCAAAACATGATTTGATATCCAATAAATTCAATCATTTCTACTATAATATACTCGAAGATGGAGAGGAGGAAGAGGAGGAGGATGAAGATGATGACGAATCATCCATCAAAAATAAATTAATCGCATATACATCCTGCATCTCTAATATACATCAACCATTTCTAGAATTTAATCAAAATAAAACTCATAAAAATATATACCTCACACTCATCAATATCTTCAAATCAAACATCACGCTCGATAATGATCAATACACACCACTACTACTCGATTATATCCAACCCTACTTTATCAAAGTATGTTTATAATAATGAAGATCCTCCACTCGAGGTCCAATCCACCTTTCCTTCGTCTTGCAGACAGCTTCTCTATTTACTTCCCCTTCCAGCTCCTGTACATCGCTTCCAGGTTCTACTTGAGGTCTCCACTCGAGGTCCAATCACTAACTTCATTTTTATTCCCAAAATTTGAAGGAAATCCTGAATTTCTGGGGAAACTCATGATGATAGCTCAATCAATATTGAATGCTTTTCTGATGTCAATACTTCATTGAAGAGGAATTTGATGATTCTATTGAATTTAATAAACCTCCCTTCATTCCAATTTATATTCATTGAGATATCATGACAAACATAGATTCCATCACTTTAGTCGTATCTCGTTGAGATTAGGAATTATAACCTCAAGTGGAAGTAGACTACCCGCAGCTGATCTCAGGGAAGCGGAGGGGGAAATAAATAGAAGAGCTGTCTGCAAGACAACGAAGGGTGGAAGTGGAGAAGAGGTGGTTGTAATCTCAAGTGGAAGTATTCGCTTCATATATATATATATATATATAGGATGAGGAGTTGGGTATAAATATGGAGTATCCGAGATTTCCTTCGTTATGTTCGTATAGGCGTGTGATAAAGAGTCAATTGGATTTTATATGTGATTTATCTAATATTGGTATGATAAGGGAGAATGTGCGTATATTATGTGATTTTAAGAAGTATGATTCATCATTGATGAAATATGATGATAAAAATGTGACTATGGATGTGGATATGGATAAGATAACGATTGAATATATTGATGATGATAAATCATTATTAAAATCGATGTTGAATGAGATATATATATATAATGTATCATATATGAATGAATATATTAAATGTGGTTATTTTATAAAATCATTAAGGAATTTATGGCATCTTGATATAAAATTTTCAATAGAACTATGGGGTTATTTATTTCAACAATTATATGGTATATTATCAGAATGTAGACAATTAGAATTAGGTAAATTATTATGTATATATTTATGTAAATTAGATCATGTATATAATAATAATCCAATATGTAAAACAATATTATTGGGTGCATTAAAATGTTATCCACCAATAAATATATCACCAGAGATATTAAAATATATGGCATTAAATTTTAGATGTTGGTTTGAATGTATATATTATTTAGAGAAACAAATATTATCACAACCATTAGATATAACAAGGATAGCTACAGTATTATCAGATTTATGGGATAAATTAAATTATAATGATTTATCAATAGGTTCTACAAGAACATGGGTTATTACACAAGAAACTAGATTAGCTATTTCATATTTGCAACATTCTAAATGGAAACAAGCACAAAGAGAATTTAATTCTATAGTTGATTCATTAGCTATTGCTGGACAAACTGCTGAAACTGTATCTAATTTTGATGAATCTAGAGTATGGTATAATGGATGGGTACAATGTACTAAACAATTAGCTGAATGGGATCATATTAGAGATGTTGCATATGCTGCTGGTGATCAAAAATTATTTGTACAATCATGCTCTGTATTACAAGATTGGACCGGTACTGATGATACAATATGGAAAACCGAACCATTACCTTGGGCATTAGATAATGCCAATTATATCTATAATAAAATCAACTTCAAATTCCATAACGCTATCGCACCATTCAAACAATCCAATACCAATACACACCCATGGCTCTTTGTACACGAAACCAGACAATTAGATAAACTATTACAGGTTTGTTGAAGACTTATACACTCTAGTGATCCACCCGAGGTCCAATCCGCATCTATTCCACTCGCCGTGGAGGCCTCTTCTATTTAGTTATCCCTGAAGGGTAATGCCACTCCCGGAGATCGTGACTAATGTAGGGTTTATTTAGTATTATGTGGTAACTGGGGATAATTAACACTATAACCCTATAATTGCCTTATAATAATACTATTATTCAACCCGGAAGAACAAATATAATATTAGCCACGATCTCTGGGAGTGGCATTACCCTTCAGGGATAACTAAATAGAAGAGGCCTCCACGGCGAGTGGAATAGTGGTGGTAACCTCAGGTGGAGGACCTCGGGTGGAATATTGATTTTGATAATAAATGATATATAGGATGGTCGTAAGAATGTATTGGATTCATGGTTGCGTTTACCTGAGTTGTTATGTAGTGCTCATGAATTACCGATACAATTGAATCAGAGATATTTAGAGATAGATGAGAGTATGAAATTTGTGACACGTACATTATTTAATTTATATAAGGGTATACTTATAGATGAATCATTAATATTAAATAAATGGCGTAGTAGATTACCTAGAAAGAGTGATCAACCTAATGTATGGAATGAATTATTATCATGGAGAAGTTTAGTATTTTCATCAATGAAATCGATATTAATGAATAATATAATAATATCTAAAGATATAAAGCCAAATATAATAACAAATATACAAGATTATCCATGGACATTAGTAAAATTTGCATCTGTAGCTAGAAAATCACATCAATTACCATTAATGTCATCAGTATTATTAAATAAAGCACAAAAATTTTTATTATCAATTACTAAAAATAATATTATTGGTGAAGATTATTATTCTATTACTATAGAACGTTTAAAACAATATTTAACATTTCCAATGAATATACCTGATGCATTAAAAAATGTTATTACATTAGATGTAGATAAATTACCCAATAAAAATTTTGAAACATTAAAAGCACATGTTATAAGATTAAAATCTGAAGCTATTAATAGAAGTTCAAATTTTGATAAAAGACAAATTTCATTAGGTATGTTTGATATAAATTATTTAAATTTTACCCCATTTTATATATAGATTTAGATGTAACCTATAAATATATACTTGAAGCATTAAAATTACAACCATTATTATCTAAAGCATGGATAACATGGGCCAAATTCAATGATAATAAAATCGATCATAATAATATCACACAATGGAAAAATAATCTCGATGATAAACCCAAAGATTATTACGAATCAGCCATCATGGGATATCTAGTCGCCATCTCTATCAGGTAATATAATCATTACAGAAAATTTGAAATATAATACATATCCTCCACTCGAGGTTACATCTCCACCTCTCCTTCTCCTGCAGACGGCTCTCCATCTGAGGTCTTCCACTCGCCGTGGTGGCCTCTTCTATTTACTTCCCCTTCCAGCTCCCGTAGATCGCTTCCAGGTATTACACTTGAGGTTTCCACTCGAGGTCCAATCACTAATTTCAAAACTTCATTTTCACTACCAAAATTTGAAGGAATTTCATCATTTCTGGAGAAACTCATGAAGATTATGGAATGACCATTCAATGAACTTCTAATCTTAATACCTCATTGAAAAGGAATTTGATGATTGTATCGAGTTTCCTGATCCTCACTTCATTCCAATTTATATTTATTGAGATATCCCTTCAAACATTGATTCCGTCACTTTATACGTATCTCGCTGAGATTAGATTTTATAACCTCAAGTGGAAGTGGAATACCCGCAGCTGATCTCAGGGAAGCGAAGGGGGAAGTAAATAGATGAAGCCACCACGGCGAGTGGAAGAGCTGACGGCAGGATGGACCTCAGGTGGATTGGGCCTTAGATTGAATTATATTCATTATATATATTATATAGGCCAGATTTGCATTGGTTATTGATAAAGCGTGTATTGGTATTATTGAATGAGATGCATATGATAGGTATAGTGAGTGAGAATTTTAAGAGATATAGTGATCAGATACCTATATCTGTATGGTTGATATGGTTACCTCAATTAATAACATGGTTATATCGTATAGATTCATTAGAGATACAACATGTATTGATGATGTTGATGGAGAGATGTCCACAGCAAGTATTTTATTTTATACGTTGTGAATATTTATCACAAATGTTATTAAATGATAATAATAATAATAATGAGAATATACGTAATATATTGGGTACATTAATATCATCAAATCATATGATTGGTACAATATTAGAAAAATTTGCAAATACATTAACACAATTGGGTAAACCAGATTTATTAGATGAGATATTATGTGCATCAGAAACAATATTTGAAGAATGTTTAGATTTACCATTTAATGAAAAAATACCATTACCAATGTTAAATTGTTTAATAATAAAAATACCAAAAAGATGTCAATTATATGATAATAATAATAATAATATAATAGATCATCAATTAATAATATTAATGAATGAATTTAGTAATGATTTTAAATGTAATGAAAATGATAGATTAACATGTGGTGATGTTATGAATAAATTATTAAAATGGATAACAAGATTAAATACATTACCATTAAATACAAATTATAATTTAATACAACAACAATTATATAATTTAAAATTATATAATGAATTTTTATATAATATTAAACGTATTAATTTTCAATTACAATTACCAACATTACAATTACCTATATGTTTATTAAATCCAAAATTAAGATTAACATTAGGTGAATATAATAATATAAATTTTATATCATCAAAAATTATTAAACGTAAAAGAAGAAATCATATTATAAAATCTATAAATATTATTACTAATGATGGATTAAATCATATTTATTCATTACATCCATTAACATTACAAAAACAAAAATCTGAATTACATATTACACAAATGATTAAATTATTTAATTCTTATATTATTAAATATAATGAAACTAGAAGACGTAATATTATATTACCAATTACTAATATTATACCATTAGATCCTTATATTTGTCTACTTGAAGATGAATATAATGATATTACATTATCTACTATATTCGAAAATTCAATCAATTTCAATAATCTACTCAATCTACCCCATCATTTATCAAAATCTTATGATAATTTCAATAATATACAATCTAATTATGAACAATCACCATCAAAAATACAATTCAATACAAATTTATTATCTACATCACCATTAAATCTATCATTAACATCACCATTCAAAATCACAATCTCACCAAATATCAAACATAATGATAAAAATTTATTCATATCAAATGAACATAATCTCAACCTCAACTCACCCTCGAAATTTATTACATCTACACAACATGATGCACAATCCAATCCACCCGAGGTTACAGCCAGTGTTCCACTCGCCGTGGAGGCCTCTTCCAATTACCCCCCCGTAAACGGTAAAACCACTCCCGGAGATCGTGGTGAAGGTGAGGGTGGTGAGGATGGAAGTAGAGTTAAGGATGTAACCTCAAGTGGAATGAAGAGTAGTACTGGACCTCAAGTGGAACCCGTAGCTGATCTCAGGGAAGCGAAGGGACAACTAAATAGAAGAGCTGTCTGCAAGACAAACGAACGGCGAGTGGAAGAGAGTAGGACTGTAACCTCAGGTGGAAGAGAAGGTGATGAATATCATGTTAATAGTTTGGTTTCTTCTACTAGGTTATTATGTATGGATGATTATTCGACAAAGGAGACGAATTTATTATTATTGGTTCTTCATAAGATGTTATTGGAGTGTAATGTGACACGTAAATTATGTGAATGTTGGAATAATTATAATACGGGTACAGTTGATGATTTATCATTTACACAGGTTTATCAATTATTTAAGGAGAAACAATATCCATGGTTTGCTACTTGGTATAAGAAGATACATCAAGATGTATTACAGGATGCTTATAATTATTTATGTGAAATTGTACCTGATGATATTCTCATTAATTATTCATTCCATCAATATAATGATTATCAAAACTTTATTATGTTCAGGAATAAATTCACTAGCAATTATGCTAGCCAGGCTATATTAAATTTAATGTTTTCTACACCATATTCAACACCATGTAAAATATCATTGAATTTTAAATCAGGCATAGTGAAACAATTTGATTTTAGGATAAATTATTCTAGAGATTTTTTTGTTGAATATAGTAAATTACGTGTATTCAGATTGACTAGGAATATAAAAAATATGATTGGATCAGTATGTAGATTAGGTATATTACCAGCTGTTATGTACTCTTTATGCGCTTGTATACATAATTTCAAATTCGATTTACACGCTGGACTCACCGCTATATTTAACGATGAATTCATTTTTAATACCAATGAAGATGTAAATACAAGCACCGATGGCAATAAAAAAGATGTTAACCCATTAGATGAATATATTAGCAGAATATTGAATTATTGCTCATATCTACGGTCACCCAGTGATCAAGAACATTGCAATGTACCGATCAATAACATCATCACATGTATCATCGACGCCTCTACAGATTCCGCGATGCTAGGTAAACTCAAAACCAGCTATCAACCATGGTTCTAATGATGAGATTTGTATTAATATTTCTCACCAAATTCAACCCTAGGTCATTTACAAGTGACGAAGACACTTTATAAACATTGAATGCAATTATAATCATCATAATTTATATCTAATACCATTTACAACTGAAGTATAGGTTTATATTAATTTTATGAATTATAATTATTTATATATATCTACATATATCTTATATAGGTAGTATACTTCAATTCATGTTACTAGTTATATAGTATATATATTATAATAATTATTTATATAAATACATATATACCTTCATACAACTATATATCATCCTTCAATTGTATTGATATAAGAGTATATGTTATATTAAATGAGAAATCATCAAAAGATGTTAATATTATGCGGTTAACACCCCATTATTATGGGGTATGTGGTGATATAGTGCTTTCAGATGTTATGTCTATTGTAATCTGAATTGCAAGGAAGGTTGTACTTCTACTGATGGTGGTACATGTCCATGTTGTAAGACCGCTGAGAATTGTAATTGTTCATGTTGTTCCACAGAAAGTTCCACTACTGAGTGTAAATGTGGGCTCTGTTGCTTTCGTTCCCAATTATATTTTTGTTCCAAATGTGCAAAAAATAATCAGTCTAGTACTCAATCCAATGGTAGTCTGGATGTTAATTGTGCTATATCATGTGCCTGTAATAATACTGCTACTTCCAATGGTACAGCATGTAATGCTCAGGGATCTTCTAATGGTAATGGTACTAGTGCTCTAACTTATGGATGTTGTAATGGATGTAGGATTGGATGTGGTTTGCAGAGATTGAATGAAAATATTGATAAATTGAATACTAATTTATGTAAAGTCAAGTGTAATGTATATAATATGAATGTAGGACTTGGTAATATATGTAAAGAATTGTGCGATATTTTAGGGACTCTTAATAAAATTCATAAGAAGTTGTGTAATTTTGAGAAAGTTATTAAGTGTAGGACGAATAGAGTTAATTGTATGAAGTGTTGTTTTAAAAATAAGTATAATGAGTTGTGTACGAGGATTTCTGCAATAGCCGGTAACAAGCAGGATGATGAGGTTAAAAACTTGGTTTGTTCGTTCTTTAACAAACCCGCAGCGAATGACTCCACAAATAATTGTGATTTAACTAATAGAATATTTAAGAATTCTTCATTTATTGAGTGTAATAGATCTTATTTTATTTTAAATGATTGTAATCTTGATACTATCTGTTCGCATTTGAATGAAATATCTACATATTAGATTCTCAATTCCTATTCTTCCTGGATTCTATTATAGAGAACCTATCCAATGTAATACAATTTGTAAGTTATGTTGCGAATGATGAATTTAGTGATGTGAAGAAGTTTGATTATGGGAAGGCAAAGAGTGAGATAGAAGAGAAGAAGTTTGAGAAGGATAAACCAGGTTGCTGTTGTTGTTGTACTTCTAAGGATAAAGATAAGTGTTGTTGTAAAAACGCTGATGGAAAATGCACTTGTACAGGTAACGGACAATGTTGTAAGGATGGTAATTGCTGCTGTAAAGACACGTGTTGTATCAATGGTATAAGTACTGAGAATGGGGATGGTGAAATAAATTTGTGTGAATGTTGTTGTAAGCATAAGAATGGTCAATGCACAGCTAATTGCACACCTGTTGCAAATGAATGTTATTGCTGCTGTTTATGTGAAGACGCTACATGCACATGTACTCAAGATGCTTCTGCTTCTACTCCTTCTAATTTAACTAGATGTTGTTGCAATAAATGTGGATCCGGAAATGGAACTGGATGTTGTTCTAGTTGTAAAGATTGTCAATGTTGCAAGGATAATATCAAACTCTGTGGTTGTTGTCAATGTATCAAAGAGGATAATATAATATCATGTTGTGATTTGCCGGATAATGGTACAGCATGTGAAAAAGATAATTGTTGTTGTAGTAAGAACTGTGGATGCGGTTCATTTAGTGATGATTCCAATGGTTCCAATTGCAATGGTTTAACTGGTACTGCTACTGATGGTTGTGGAAACAATACAGGACAATATTGTTGTGATAAAGACGCTAAATGCAAATTAGACATATGTAAGATAAATTGTTGTATGAGGAATTTAACGAAGACTGAAACCAATGGAAGTAATGGTTGTTTATCGGATATAATTTCGGATATGAAGAATTTCAGTGAGTATTTGGGGAAGGTTAAGAATTGTAATGGTAATGGTGGTACGTGTCAATGTACTTGTCCTGAAAACTCAAAATGTTGCTGTAAGGCTCTAGATAAGGAGAAATGTTGTGATATGTATTGTAAAGTTTTGAAAATGTATAAGGAAATATTTACTTGTACTGAGGAGAAGAAGAATGGTCACAATGGAAAGGTTAGTATATGCCAGGGCACGGATAAATGCATATTCTGTATTTTGTGTTGTTTAAAAAATAATGCGACTAAAATTCAGGATAATTATAAGGAATGTAAAGATGCTACATGTTGTAATATTACGGAGTGTAATAATACTAGTGGTACTAATGGATGTCAGACAACCAGTGATACTTCTACATGTCCAACAAATGGATGTACTCCAACTAATAGTAGTTGTGCTACTCCAGAAGGAACAACACAAACAGAATGCAAATGCGAACAAATATGTACCGACGCAAAATGTTGCAAAGGCGATTCTTCATGCTCTATATGTAATATTTCTCCATCTTCTATTTCTACTTGTATTAAAAAATTATATAAATTACATCATGCAACATTTCACTTTTATATAATCCTATAGATTTCATGTACAACTCCACATACACTCAACCATGTCATCATCCAATATTCATAATAGACATGACTAAATTCTATTTAATTCTACATTAATAATTGTAATAATTTCCAATATTTACTTCTAACATAATGTATAGTAAAATTACTCTAATGTGTTAATAAATCCCTCTACATTCTATACACACATATTCCTGCTACTCTGTTTCTATGATAATAATGAGGATAGTTGTCAACCTAAGGGACCTACAGTCACAACTGAATATAAATCTACTCTAATATGGTTATTATGTGATTTCTGTAAGGATTGTGAGACAGTGAAGAAGAACATTGAGAAGGGTGAGAAGGGAATATCATGTTGTCCGGGGGAGGAGGAAAAGAAGGAGGAGAAGGAGGCTAAGACTACAGCAAATGCATGTACTGCGAGTTCAACGGATGGTAAAGCAACTTCATGTGAGGATACTTCTCAGGCTACATGTACTGCAGTTGCAAGCACTCCTTCATGTGCTACTCCTACAACTCCTACTCCAGTATCAACTGAACCAAGTACTAATGGATCAACTGATTGTAAACTTGGACAATTGAAGACAAAATTAGATAAAGCAACATGTGATGTACTTACAAAAATGAAGAATGAGATAACAAATGGAACTAATGATTGTCCATGTACTAATAAGGATAAGATTCAGAACTTCGTTGAGAAGTCAATGGATAATTGTAAAAAGGAGGCAAAGGAATTAATTGATAATGTTAATGCACAAGTGATAGATACAAGATCATATGAAGAGATGGAACCATATATAAAAGAATTTAGCCTTAAACTCTTATGTCTATTGTTATACAAACGTTTAGTTGAGGAATTAATCCTATTACACAACTTCCTTGAATCTATTATAAATAATTTATCAAATTGTTGTGATGAAATTAAATCATGTACGTGTGGAAGTTCTGATAATAATTGTTCTAAGGATGGAAAATGTTTATGTACTATATTCTGTAAACTCTGTTGCCTATCCATTACATTGCATGATAGATATTGTAAGATTATTAATTATATGAAAGGAGAATCTGATGAAGATTTATATAAAGTTATACCTTCATTATCTCTAACTAGATCCATTGTTTTATTAACGAAGTATTGTAAAGAGTATATATGTAAAATAGATGAGGAAAGTAATTGTGCGACACAACCTGGAGCTGCAAATGGAAAGTGTCCGTGTCATAAATACAGTAGTAAATTGGATGAGATATTAACATCATTATGTAAGGCAATGGATGATGATACATCAGATGATGTATTATCCAATGTAATACAATTTGTAAGTTATGTTGCGAAGGATGAATTTAGTGAGGTGGAGAAGTTTACATATGATAAGAATAAGATAGATAAGGAGTTTGATAAAGCTAAGTTGGGTTGTTGCTGTTGTCGTACTAAAAATAATAATAAGAAGTGTTGTTGTGGAAAAGATAGTGAAACATGTACTTGTGCAGAGAATGGAAAATGCTGTCAGGATGATAAATGTTGTTGTAAAGACACGTGTTGTTGTATCAAGGGTGTGGATGCTGAGAAACAGGAAGTTGAAATAAATTTATGTGACTGCTGTTGTAAGCATGAGAAAGGTAAATGCACAGGTAAATGCGAATGTACACAGGTTGTAGATAAGAAATGTTACTGCTGCTGTTTGTGTGAAGATAACTGTAGCCCATGTCATCAAAATGCTTCTACTACTTTGGATGATTTGAAAAGATGTTGTTGCAATGATTGTGGAGCTAAGAGTGGATGTTGTCAAGAGTGTCAATGCAATAAGAATATCACGATCTGTAAATGTTGTCAATGTATCAAAGAGGATAGAATAATATCTTGTTGTGATTTGGAGGAAAAGACTAATGGTACATGCGGAGAAGATAAATGTTGTTGTTGTAAAGAAGGTTGTAAATGTAATGATTTTAAAAATGGTTGCAATGATTTAGATAGTAGTTCTCAGACTACTTGTGGAAACAATTTAGGAAAATATTGTTGTGATGAAAGTAAGGCATGTCAATTAGACATGTGCAAGATTAGTTGTTGTATGAGGAATTTAACGAAGAAGACTGGATCCAACGGAAATAATGTTTGTCTAATGACGATAGTTTCGGATATGAAGAGTTTCAGTGGGTATTTGAAGAGGATTAAGGAATGTACTGGTAACGGTACGTGTACGTGTAAATGCACTGAAGATAATGAATGTTGTTGTAAGACTCTAGATGAAAAGGGGAAATGTTGTTATATGTATTGTAGGGTCCTACAGATGTATAAGGAAATATTTACAAATGATACTTCTGGTGGTGGGAATGGGAGTAATCATACTGGTAAGGAAAGTATATGCCAGAATGGCAC
>JAIQCW010000136.1:0-46813 GCA_020283715.1 Cytauxzoon felis
ATCAGAAACCCATTAAATATTCATTCCACAATCTTCATGAGTTTCCCCAGAAATTAAGATTTTCCTTCAAATTCTGGACATAAAAATGAAGTAGTGGAAGACAGTGATTGGACCTCAAGTGGTACCCGCAGCTGATCTCAGGGAAGCGGAGGGGGAAATAAATAGAAGAGCTCTCTGCAAGAGAAGGAGAGTAGGATTGGACCTCGAGTGGAGAGCTGCCTGCAAGACGAAGAGAGGTGTATTGAGTCTCATATTGAGCGTATACTTTTGTAATTAAATCCTTCGTGTAACATACATGTAGTGCATCGATGAGCATATAGACGGGTACATTGACGGGGTTATTGACAAAGAAGATGACCATGAATAGCTATAGGAATTTTAATGATATTATGAGAAGGACATACAAGGAAAGAGAAGAGTGTAGTGATATCATGGAAGAGTTCAATGTAGAATAAAAGTGTGACTTTATTGGTAAGACCTGTATTGAATTTTTTTTTAATGAAATAAAAGAGTACAAATCTTACCATTTTCGTAATATAAATCCAATACGTTTATTATATATTTAAATGTACAAAAAATACATGTTTGTATCATTCCAATGAGCTAAATTGGTTAAGATATGATAATAGTAAAGACAAACCTCGAAAATGATCCAAATTGTAAATGTATCATCCGTATACAAATCCCTCCAGAAAATATTCAACAGAAAACAATTTACCAACGATAGTACATAAATTAATGATAGAATCCTCAATAATTTTATAAAATCCGGTACTTCAACTTGAAACATCTATAAATATATGAAGATGATATATAAGAGAAGGAAGGATTTGAATGTACAAATGATATCATACTGAAACTTACATGTGATAGACGTGTATATAACATAATATGGAAACATTTTAGCGCAACTAAAAATGTTAGGCATTTTACAAGCTCAAACATAATGACCTCCTTTCCGTTATATCTCGGCTTAGATAAAACCAGAAATAATACGGCATCCATAACATAATTTCTAGCATTTTCAATTAGTTGCTGAAAGAAATATTAAATATTTATAATAAATTAATACAAACCTCCTTCTCCAATTGCGATAGTTGACCTAAGAATATTATAATTGGTAGCTTACAGCTATATAAAAATAACATCAATCCATAGTTATATAAAATCTATAAATTAAAATGAATTCCTTACATATAAACATACAGCTAAACATGTCTTATTCGATAGATATGATGTTACAAGTTCATAGAAGCCAGTCGCCGTAATTGAAGTGTGTCCCAGCGAACACGCCAATAATAAATGGCTTATCAGTGCATAACGTTGTAAAATTTCATTAATCATTGATTAATTAATTATATATAATAAAACATAAATAATATACATTAAATCTACCATTTATTTAATTTCTAGACAACGACAACAACCCGTGGTATATGTGGATTACCATACTCGGATGAATCCAAAAAATTCAGCAATTTTCCACATAAATGATGTTAATTATAAAATTTAAATATGTTATTCTAAATTTAATTACTTTTAAATGCTAAACTTGTTAAATTGCTTCAATTTCTGTAAAAATGCGTCGAATATTGGGACGCTCACGTATTCCCGCAGATTTAAGAAATACATGCCCATGTATACCGAAATAGTAAAGCGTAGAAGGGGTAAATTGAAGAAAGTTGATGTTAAAACTGAAGACAATGAATCTAAGGTGGAAGTCATACCTGACGACCTCGTACCACACCCTACTACCGCAGAACAGGCATTAAACGTATTGAAATGCATTGAGAAATCATACATAGACTTAAATAACATAATACAAGTATATCTACATGTATGGGTCAAAATTGACATCAGACGGATATCACTACGTGGTAATATAACACTACCCTATGCTGTTGGTCCTAAAGTTAAAGTGTTAGCCATTTGTGAACCGGAAGAAGTCAATTTGGCAATTGAAAATGGCGCCACATATGCTGGTAATGATAACCTCATAGATAGAATAGCAAGCGGGTGGACCAATTTTGATGTTTGCCTTTGCACCAGTATACACATGCCTAAACTAATGAAAGTAGCTAGAATACTAGGACCAAAAAAATTAATGCCTAATCTTAAATCTGGTATGTTTATTAATTGTGATTAAACAACACTACATATTAACCCCACTTGCCCCACTAACGATTCAATAGGTACATTGACAACTAATTTAATGGAGTCGATAAGGAAGTTGAGTAGTTCGAAATGTGTTCAATATCGTGGTGAACCAATAACAAAAGATGATTACAACAAGTTAAAACTCAACAATCAAAGATTGAACACATCATTCCAGCATAACGAACACGATATCGCAGTTCTACAAGTACCAATAGGTACCACAAATGATAATCCACAACACATAATCACAAATACCAAACATTTCATTATCGAAGTGAGTCATTTCATCTGTATCATAATACCCTCACATTCTATCGAAGTTGCTTCCACCGAGGTCAAGCCACATATCTTCTCCACCTTGTCTTCCACTCGCCATTCCACCTGAGGTTACATTCCTGCCGTCAGCTTCTCTATTTATTTCTCCCTCAAGTTCCCGTAGATCACTTTCGGGTATTCCACTTCCACTTGAGGTCATGTACTCATCATCTACATCATAGCCACGATCTCCGGGAGTGGCTTTACCGTTTACGGGGAGGTAATTGGAAGAAGCCTCAACGGCGAGTGGAAGAGATTTGGATTGGACTTCGGGCGGAGAGATGTCTGCAAGACGACCCATGTGGATGACAATATTTCTTTTTCTTATATCTGTCTATATAGCTTATAAAGAATAGACCGACGAGTGTATTACAGCGTAGGAATATACAATTCCAATGGCCTCCTCCTAGAAGGGACGTTAATTCTATACTTACGGATACTATAAATGGTGAGTTTACTTCCTTTATTGTTATAATTTATAGATGAGGGTGGTTCGACTAATTCGTTTATACTATCAGTGGCTTTGGGATTAGTGGATCAAAATAATATGATAGCACAGCCGATATTTATAAATGACTTGATATTTTAGCTCTTTGCACATTTATAAATTAGTATACTATACTTAATCTTGTAATACTAAATCTACAGCTTGTTACCATAGATGGCTGATAATGTATAGAAATTGTTGAAGATGGTAGATTTATGTACATTAAATTAAAATACTGACATCAAACACATGTAAACGGTATGAATATTTAAATGAACAATGAATTTGATTATTAGATTAATAGTTTTAATGGGTTTTATAAACCTGATGGTGGAGGCGAAGATATCCACCACCATTGATTTAAATAGTGATAATGAAGTAGGATATACAAAGACGGATCCAAATTATGAAATACCAGCGATAAAATATGTTCCGAAACCTGAGTACGATTTAAATAAAATCGTAGATGGTAATATTAAAATATGGGAAAGTAGACGCGATGAGGTATTTGTTGTAGCCATAGCATATCCAATTGGAGGTGAGATTTTCTTCATCAACATTGGTTTATTACTGCCAAATAATAAGGTCGATAAGAGATATTACATAAAGCATAACAACACGTGGTCAAGAACTACCAATAGAAAATACTTTGAATCACTAAGATTTATATATCGATCATTAAAATTTATAGACGAAAGGATTTATGGAGGAGATGTGTGAAGGAAGAGGCTAAAGAATATTTAATCTGAACTAGACATGTAATGAATATAGAGTTTAAATAATATTTAAAGTCATATCATCCGCTTGTTAAATACAATTGCAACACATCACCCTATGAAATTATAATTTTATACAATTAATAAACATACACTCCTCAACTGTACATGACATTTATGATCATATTGTATTCCAATACGTTCAATCATACAAGTTATAGGCCCATCTCTATCTACAACCTCCAGTGAATGACCCAAAAAATCAACCGATTCATCAATCATACCTATATATATATATATATGAATATAGCACAAACAAAGAAGATGGATTAATCCACCTGAGGTTACAGCCTGTGCTCCCACTCGCCATGGTGGCCTCTTCTATTTACTTCTCCCTCCGCTTCCCTGAGATCAGCTACGGGTAATACACTTGAGGTCTAGTACTAACTCCACTTGAGGTCATATCCATTACAACTTCATCATCGCCACGATCTCCGGGAGTGGCTATACTCTTTAGAGATAGGTAATTAGAAGAAGCCTCCATGGCGAGTGGAAGGGTAGATGATAATGATTGGACCTCAAGTAGATGCAATGGAAGGTTGCTGTAGAAGATAAGGTTGAAGAGCTTCGATATACAACGGCTAATTCACCACACATCTTAGGCAGAACATACCTATATCATTGGCGATATAATTTAATTTAAATGTGACTACATCTACACCTGCGACGAGCGTGGATTGGTGTAGTAACTGTGGTTTGAGTAATTCATGTTGTACAAATGTATAATTGGTGATATTTTGTGGGAATAGTTGCTTGAGGTATTGTGAATTGTGTTCGACATTATACCATTCTCGATGAAGGGTATCGATATTATTAAGATTGTTATTTAATTTATTCTGTGTTAAAGGTAGGAATTGTAGTGTGTGAGTATCGGTGACACCGATGGCATTTATTAGAGTGATGGGTATATCTATGAAATCACCTTCATTTAATTGTACAGGTGTAGTGTAATTACTGTAGTTGAAATCATAATTACATGTGGTTGATGTATCGCGTATTAATGATACCACACGCTTAGTACCCTTTTTAAGTACATCAAATGTGAATTTATTAATGAATACAGAGCTATCCTTGTTGTAATTAAATGTATAACTGAAATTATTCCCATGTAAACTGCACTTGTATCCTATTTTAGCTCTAATATACAAATCTATTTTAACTGATTTTATAGAGGTCAAAATCGGGTTGAATAATAAATAACAGCTCTTATATTCCATATAATCCTTATAGACCTCAGTAAATCTACTTATTATTTCATCACATCTATCCATTAAAATATAATTTACATTTTCATACCATAATTTATTTACATGTCTTATATAATTTATCTCAATGCCATTCAAATATTTCAGCATATATTCCATGAACCGCACACCTAGACCACTCCATCCGAAATGAAGGTTCATAGACTGGAAATTTTTAGAAAGAAGATACTTATCTCCTGTAGGAGATGAGAGAAATTTGTTCTTTTCAGAAGGAAGATTACCCTTTGTTGATGATGTAGAAACATCTTTCAGGGAACACCGAGTGGGTGTAACTACATTGTCAGAACTCCTATCACTTCCTTGATCTTTCTCTTCTATTAGGTAGAACTTTGTCTCGTCAGTGGGTCGGCTTTTGAGGTCGAGGGTGCCAGAGTGAGAGATGTTAGTTTCACTTCTAGTTTTGGTAATCTGAAGGTAAAGATAATAATACTTGTAATCAACGTACCCTCTTTTCCTTAGGGCTAAGGACAAAAGTACCAAAACCAAAGTAATTGTTATCGATACTATCACTCCTGTTCATAACTTTATTATTTAGTTCATTTTTATCCAATGGGATTAATTTAGTATCACTGAATGATTTATTAGATTTAAGTGTTACTAGAAACGGGTCAAATTCATCAAATTTATGACCGTTCTCAGACTCGGTCGGTGAATCCTCATGAGTCATTTTAAAATTAAAACTTATTCCAAATCAATTAAAATGTTATTTTGCGATTAATGAAATTTAAAATCGAGGCTCCGATTATCCGAATTTTAATTTCATAATACCTTCGAGTGTGTATACACCCATACGGGTGCTCATGACATCCACAACATACAGCAAGCTCGAAAACTATAACTTCGAGTGATGAACTTCAGTGAAGTTTATGGAAGCTGGATGATAGAGGGAGATAAGATATAATACATTCTGGTGAGAGAGAGTCTTATGATGATGAGAGGGGGAGTCCATTGAGTCAAGCGACTTAGATGACCAACGCCCTTCCATCAATTGAAAAAGTAACTTCCATCCATTATGAGGGTAATATTTAAAGAGCGATAAATGGGTACGGAAATCACAACATCCTATTTATGTACGATCCTGGTTGAATGATAAAAATTGGTCAAATATGTGATTGGAATCCATAAAATTAAATTAATTAAATTGAGTTAATCAAAAGTTAATTCAAATAGAATAATCAACGGTTAATTTAGGTCTGTCTAGAAGGATACACATAGAGGAAGGTATACTGAGTGAATTTGAGAGTCGAAATTTCTTAAGTTATAAAATTTACATTTTTAATTGGGTGGAAAATAAAAAAAGAGTGATAATCGTTATATATTTTAATTGGCTTTCGTAAAAATAATACGGAGATATTTGTTGTATGGGGATTTAAGGGTAGGTCATAACGATACCATTTGGCGGCTTTCACAATAAATAGATATATTAATAATATAGCTAGCATACCATCAAAGAGTTTAATTTATGTTGTTTGATTTGTAGATAATATATCTTTATTGTTGAGTGTAATAAAATTTTTATATATGATGACCCTATATGTATAGGATAGGTATTATTGTTTGTAATTTGTTTATATAAAATGGTAGAAGCTATAGACAATAGAGTTGATGGTGTTAACAATGAAGTTGAGCCATCAACGGAATCACCAAAGAAGCGTTATTTGAATAGATTATTGGTAGAGGATGCTATAAATGATGACAATTCGGTGGTGGCATTAAATCCTAAGCGTATAGAGGAGTTGGGATTATTTCGTGGTGATACAGTATTATTGAAAGGTAAAAAGAGGCATACAACTGTATGTATAGTATTGGCTGATAAAGAATTGGATGAGGGTAAAGCGCGTATGAATAAAATTGTAAGGAAAAATTTACGTGTTATGCTTGGTGATTTCATTCGTATTGCAGCATGTCCTGATGTACCATATGGTAAAAAGATACAAGTCTTACCATTAGATGATACAGTAGAAGGACTGTCTAAAGAGTCACTTTTTAATGTCTACCTTAAGCCCTATTTCCTCGAATCATATCGTCCAGTTAAAAAAGGTGATCTATTCCTTGTTAGAGGAGCTTTTAAAGCTGTTGAATTTAAAGTTGTAGAAGTTGATCCAGGTGATTACTGTATTGTAGCACCAGATACCATTATATTCCATGAAGGTGATCCAATCAAAAGAGACGAAGAAGAAAAACTCGACGATGTCGGATATGATGACATTGGCGGATGCAGAAGACAAATGGCACAAATCAGAGAAATGATCGAATTACCACTCAGACACCCAGGACTCTTTAAAACACTCGGTGTCAAACCACCCAGAGGCGTATTACTCTATGGACCACCTGGTATGTTTACATGAAGTTACCTCCACCTGAGGTTACAACTCTCTTCGTCCTGCAGACAGCTTCTCTATTTACCTCCCCCTTCGCTTCCCTGAGATCAGCTCCGGGTAGTCCACTTGAGGTCCTGTCCACTACATCCTTAGCACCATCTTCCATCATTCCCATGATGGATGATCCATCAGTACCTTCACCACGATCTCCCGGAGTGGCATTACTCTTTAGAGATAGGTAAATAAACGGAGCTGTCTGCAGGACGAAGAGGGCTGGGAATGGACTTCATGTTATGTGTTTGTATATATAATTCTATAGGTAGTGGTAAGACATTGATTGCACGTGCGGTAGCTAATGAGACGGGTGCATTTTTCTTTTTGATAAATGGACCGGAGGTGATGAGTAAGATGGCTGGTGAAGCTGAATCGAATTTACGTCGTGCATTTGCAGAGGCTGAGAAGAATGCACCGGCTATAATATTTATTGATGAGATAGATTCTATTGCTCCAAAGAGGGAGAAGACTAATGGTGAGGTTGAAAGAAGAGTTGTATCACAATTATTAACTCTTATGGATGGTCTTAAAGGTCGTGGACAAGTTGTTGTTATTGCTGCTACCAATCGTCAAAATTCTATTGATCCTGCATTAAGGAGATTTGGTAGATTTGATAAAGAAATTGATATTGGTGTACCAGATGATGCTGGTAGACTTGAAATTTTAAAAATTCATACCAGGAATATGAAATTAGCACCTGAAGTCAAACTTGAAGAATTAGCTGCTAATTCACACGGCTTTGTAGTATGTCTTAACCCCATTATCAATTATTTTACCCCATTTTTATAGGGTGCTGATTTGGCACAATTATGTACAGAGAGTGCATTATCATGTATACGTGAGAAGATGGGTTCTATAGATTTGGAAGATGATACAATAGATACAGAGATATTAGATTCAATGGCTGTAACACAAGAGCATTTTAATGCAGCTATGAATACATGTAACCCTTCATCATTACGTGAAACAGTAGTTGAAATACCAAACGTTAAATGGGATGATATAGGTGGTTTAGAATCAGTTAAAGCGTATGTCTACTATACGATAAATTTCATCAACATACAGATCACTAAGAGAAATGATTCTATACCCAATCGAACATCCCGAAAAATTCGAAAAATTCGGAATGTCACCATCAAGAGGTGTACTCTTTTATGGACCACCCGGTATGTTTACATGAAGTTATCTACACCCGAAATCCAATCCAACTCTCTTCGTCCTGCCGTCAGCTATTCCAATTACCTATCCCTAAAGGGTATAGCCACTCCCAGAGATCGTGGCGAAATATCCGAGACGATCCATGGGAGTCGAGGTGATATAAATAAGAAGGCCACCACGGCGAGTGGAACAGTAGATGATACTGATTGGACCTCAGATAGAGATTCAACTATATTCAATTGTATATGTTGTATATATATAAAACATTTAGGGTGTGGTAAGACATTATTGGCGAAGGCGGTAGCATCTGAGTGTAGTGCGAATTTTATATCGATAAAGGGTCCTGAATTATTGACAATGTGGTTTGGTGAATCAGAGGCTAATGTTCGTGAGGTATTTGATAAGGCTAGGACATCTGCTCCATGTGTATTATTTTTTGATGAATTGGATTCTATTGGTACAGCACGTGGTAATAATGCTGGTGATGCTAGTGGTGCTGGTGATCGTGTTATGAATCAATTATTAACAGAGATTGATGGTGTATCAGCTAAAAAGAATATATTTTTTATTGGTGCAACTAATCGTCCAAATTTATTAGATGAGGCATTATTACGTCCTGGTAGATTAGATCAATTAATTTATATACCATTACCAGATTTACCAGCACGTGTTTCAATATTAAATGCTATTTTACGTAAATCACCTGTTGCACCAAATGTACCAATTTCATATTTAGCACAGAAAACTGCTGGATTTTCTGGGGCTGATTTATCTGAAATGTGTCAAATAGCTGCTAGAGCTGCTATTAGAGATGCTATTGCACATGAAGAAATGCATCGTACAAGTACTGGAGAAATTGATCCTAATGCACCAGAATTCAAATATGAAATCACTAGAAAACATTTCCAAGAAGGATTAGCATCTGCTAGACATTCTGTTACATCTTCTGATTTAGCCAAATTCGATACTTTTAGAACAAAATTCGATCCACTTTATAAAAATAGATCTAGTGGTGAAGATGATATCGATATCGATTGGCCTGATGAACATAATATCGTACGTTTTAAAATCTATAAAAATCAATTCACAACACAGAGCATCGATCCCATCGAAGAAGATGATCTATATTCCTAAAATTAATTCAATCTACATTTATATATTATATACAACAACTATTCAGCACAAATAAGTGTAGTTTATGCTCTACTTGACGTCCAATAGAACCATCTACCTGAAGTTACAACTACCGTTCCACTCGCCGTGGAGGCCTCTTCTATTTACTTCCCCTCCGCTTCCCTGAGATCAGCTACGGGTAATACACTTGAGGTCTAGTACTAACTCCACTTGAGGTCATATCCATTACAACTTCATCATCGCCACGATCTCCGGGAGTGGCTATACTCTTTAGAGATAGGTAATTGGAAGAGCCTCCACGGCGAGTGGGAAAAGAGGAGTTTGTAACTTCATGTAGAGGAGTGACATGATTTACTTTATAAATCATAGTATATATTTTTTATTTATACAATTTATATGTTTTGTGGTGGATCTAACAATGGTATTTGATTTATTTTTAGAGTTGATGTGATTAAAAAAGGGCTCCACGGTGATTGAATGCGATATGTATATGGTTGTGTATATGTGTCTACATGTGTAAGTGTTTTAAAATATCCATCACAATACAATGTTATTAACATGTGTAATGATAACATTAACAAAATATTGAATTGACTTATTGAACCTATAAATCCATCATGACTTTGTACAGGCCCTCCACCAAGTGCCGAGGATTCCATTAATTTTTGTGTAATATTTAGCATAATTCCAAAAAATGAAACGAGATATGTATTATCTTTAACACGTTTACCTATCCATCCATCAGGTGTACGAATTGTAGATGTAAAGACATAGATACAGATTATGTAAATTAATCCTCCAAACCATACATAATGATAAAATAAACTATTCTTATTCCATTTATTACTAGGGCCATAATCCACTTTTTCTAAATCTAATACAGCTAAAATAATACTAGGTATTGTAGATGCTAATAAAATACATAAATCAATCGTATCACCCCTATCAGGATCAATTAAAGAATATGGGGTAATTATGGGGCAAGCCGCATAAATTGTTCCAAGGGAGAATGATAGCATTAATATGGGGGACCAATGTAACAAATTATCAAAATAAATTAATTCTTTAAAAGTGCCCTGAACTGAGATAGCATTGAGTTTGGATGCAATTGCTGCATGCTGATTGGAATAATCATCTAATTCATCAAGACCATTTGATAAACTAATCTTTTTTAATTCTGTATGTTCTTCCCACTTTTTCCCTTTACCATACCAATTGTTGGCGCCGTTGCTAAAGTATAACATTAATGGTTTACTACGAGATTTATCGCCGCCCTCATAGAATAGCCAGAAGGTAGTTACACCTGAGATAGTTTTGCCATCCTTTAAATTTTCAATACCATTAATCTCGTTTCCATTATATGTAATCTTTTCTATTGTTGAAAAATTTCCATAATGTTTGTATCCTCTAAAAATACTATTACTTAAGTCTTCGGAAATCACGGTGATTTCCGTATCACTAGTTTTATATTTAATGGTACTAGAACCAGTGCTCTTTGGACTATAATCCAATTTTAAAACGGGAGAGAATTTGGGAAAATTTTTATCACCAGATTCATAAAGTTCATTTTTAATTTCATAGAGTTTTTCTTCAAGTTTGCCTTCAATTTTACTTGGAAATATAGTACTATAACCAACTTCTTCTGACACATCTTGCCATTTAGTACCAATTTCAATAGTAAAAGTACGCTTATACCATTTGGACATAGCATTAGGTTGATCAAACTCAGATAGACATATCAAAATAGGCCTTTTAACGCCTTTAACCACAGTATCGTGATCTTCTA
Source organism: Cytauxzoon felis (assembly GCA_020283715.1). Taxonomy (NCBI): domain Eukaryota; phylum Apicomplexa; class Aconoidasida; order Piroplasmida; family Theileriidae; genus Cytauxzoon; species Cytauxzoon felis. The sequence continues at coordinate 11,454 of JAIQCW010000136.1, forward strand.
CATAATATACAAAGACATATTGTCTATCACTTATACTTTTACCTTCATCTAACTCGGATATACCTTTTATAGGTTCATTGTGTAATGTTATATAGTTTATATCATCAACACCAGCTTGATGCTTATAGCATTTAAAGACCCCATTCTCAGCTACTTCAGTAACATCAATTGTATCATTCTTATTGTCAGGACGTGCCTTATATTTAGAAGTCTGTTCAATCCTAATTTCATATTCTTTTTCTATGGTTCCTAATTGTTTTTTTAAATCACCAATTTTATCAAGCGGATTTTCTGGATCTATTTTGTTAAGGTCTGTATCACCTCCTTTCCACTCATTCCCTCTCTTATAATACCTCCATGATGATTCCGCATGAACACATACGATTAATGGGAATTGATATTTGATATCACCATACTTATGATAATATACATAAACTGATTGAACCTCTTTATCATATTCTTTTATACCATTGAATGATATTCCGTAATATGCTATAGATCCCAATATGAAATTATTGCCATCACTGGATATATGACCAAATCTAACATAACCTGTCGGTATTTTATCACCACTACTAGCGTCGTGCAATCGTGTAACAATGATTTCACGATTATGACCTGATGAATACTTTCCAACGCCATGTTTAAGATCAATTCTACAAGCAACTCTGAGGTCATCAAGCTTTCTTTGAAGCCTTTTAATACCATCATTTACCAGATTATCTGGATTTAAGGAAGTGAGAGATTTGGATTCATACCATGTAGGTCCACGGTTATAATATTTTCTCTTATCATTATCCTCCTTAACACATATAATTAATGGAATTTGATCATCATTGTCTTCATTTTTATAGAAATATACATAAATTGCGTCTACATCAGTCTTTCGAGTGGTTAATTCACCCAATTCTATATCATTATACTTAATAACATCTAATTTAAATTTTGTGATATCATCAACTAATGTGTGATCCATTCTAACATAATCTTCTGGAACTATTTTGCCATCGCCATTTTTCCTTTCAACCTTAACTTGTAAACCTCTAGAGGTATAATAGCCTACATTATAATTATAGGGATGGCTAGGTTTAACACTAATATCAATTTCGACAGGTTTATAATCAGATGAAAGACGACTATATTTAGCAACATCACTATTCTCCTCTGATTTATCAGATTGATTCCACATCCATAATACAGAAGTAATAACAAGAGAGTACATGGAAAGACAATATTGTACAATAACTAAATAATAATCATATTCAGCCCAATTATATTTGTTAAATAACCAATGATATACTTTATGTAAAATAAATGTGGTAAAAGATGATACAGAGATGCCTGCAGCATAGATTATGGAATTGGTATTAACTGCAAAGGCGAAACAAGAAGAGAAGCCATTAGAGAGTGTCATTAATACAATACTCAAATATACATATCGAAAGCGTCGATAATCTTCACAAGATATAAACGCTATATAGGATATAACAGAACTAATAAGTGTTACCCACATGGAAATACATGAGACTTTCCTTTTGAAGCTCATGTTATGAATACTTTTACTATCAAATGATACATCAATAAATACTGTTAAGGCAAAGGCAAGAAAAGCTGAAATCAAATTAGATAAATCCATAGGATAATGGAATTTATATACAAACAATGATGCAGCATGTGGAGATAAATGAAACCTATTGATTGCATGGTTACAACAGGTATTTGCTATATTATAAGGACATAATGTAACAAACCCATTTAAGAACATACATATTATACCCAACAAACCATCCATACTATATTTCATCTACTTACACCCTCACACAATATCCTATCACAACTCTATCATCCTCATCATATATACATACTAATGGTGTAACATCACATTTATATCCCCATAATTTACCTGATGAATTTTAAATTGAACTATTACATTCTACCAGCATTTGACATGGATAAACGTATAGAAATATTGAAATAATCATCATGAATAGGTTCATAATTCTCATCATTAGATGATTTGATGTCTGGAACTTTATGATAAAATAGATCTAGGGCAGTTGAAATCTCCAACAATATATTTTTTAAAATATAAATCCGCCTCTACAATAATTTACATATTGAATGAAATGGCAATTCATTCATTTAATATAGTAAACACTCAATGCATAATGCATATTTAAGTGGGTATGATGATATGGTGGGCAAATATTATAAGATAATTAAATATAATTACAATTATCCCAACGAATACAAATGAGTAATATTTTATAGACAAATCGGAAAACATATAGACAGTCTTAAGAAGATTAATTATCTCCACATAATCACATATTGATGTTTACAATATAGTACAAGATATGATGGAACAATAAAAAAGTGTAATTGATTATACCCTCCAACAAAATCAGGGGTTCCCATAATTTCCCCCAGAATCTAAAAATTGTAAATTACACTATTGATGATATTTCAATTGATTATTTAAGTAAATTAGACAATAATCTTCTCATACCCACATTTAAATACTGCATGATTTGCATATTATGTTAAATTCATTAAAATATTATACAGAAATCATTCATTCCATATGATTGCATATTAATATTTAAACTATTATACAGTAAACAGATTGGACTTTAAAACCTCAATATACATTAAGCACGTATAATTGCGATATGTTGATAGTTGAAATGTTAGGTGTGGAGAGGAATATGGTACCTCAACTAACAATGAAGAAGAGTCACTTTAAATATAACATATCTCCATTTTATCATTCATTCAATACCATTCTATAGATATTTGAAGCTTTACTCAGGTGGGAGAGAGATAAGTCCTTACAATACATATACCATGATGGGAGAGATTTTTTCATACTATTAGAGAGTAACATCCTAAAGGTAGGCATTAGTGTAATAATTAACCATTAGGTAATAGTATAATGTTTTTCCTCATTACATTTGATGATGATATATTACATGTTGGATTAAAAGTGTATTTATCCTTCATTATATTCGAGTGATTATAAGTAGATACACAAAAGCGTAGAAACTTCATCTTTCAATTAAATTTATGAAACTTCAAATAATAAATTTATAAAATTACATGAAATGAAGGATACTTTAAGTTATAAAATTATATTATTAACAATTAATTTGAATTTAAACTAATTAGAGTTACACCCTCGTTGTAAGACATTATAAGCACATCTTACACAAACAGACATGACAATTCAACAGACATTTGTAAAATTACTTATTTATACGAAATTAATTATTTATATATTATAATTTATATATAATTAACTAGATGAATTGAATTGTATAAATATAGTGATAGTAGACATCATCTACCATTAGACATCTTACAAGGAGCTCTACTCCACCTGAGGTTACAACCTTATCTTCGTCTTGCAGACAGCTCTCAACTTGAGGTCCATCATTTCCATTGCATGGAGCTCTTCTAATTACCTATCTCTAAAGAGTAGAGCCACTCCCGGAGATCGTGGTGAAGGTAGTGATGGATGTAAACTCAATTGGACTACCCGAGAGCGATCCACGGGAGCTTGAAGGGGAAGTAAATAGAAGAGCTGTCTGCAAGACGAAGAGAGGTTGGACTAGGTGTAGTGGAAAGGACCTCAGGTGGAGAGCTGATATAGGACTATGGATAGGTGTACTAAAGTAGATTATGTTTGATAAATTATTCATGAGATTGATGATTTAGTGTAGAGATGTAGGTATCATTGAATGCTTCATAATATGATTGAAATTGTGTTAATTTAATTTCATTGAATTTGACATCAAGATTGAGATTATTATAATTGGAGAGTGAGTTACCGATGATGATAGTATTTTGTAGATTATAAATTGAATTAAATTTATTATCATTAAAATTTGAATTGATAGTACCATCTATATTGATAATTTTAGCGAGTTGATATGGATTTTTATTAATAATTAGACCATTGATAATATATTTATATAAATACATTTCACAATGTGGCATAAATAATATTAATTGATGATTATGATTATTATCATTATTAATATTAATAAAATTGAAATAATTATTATATTTTAATTCATTTAATAATAAATTCCATAATTTATAATCAAATTTTGTCATTAATGGATCATAAATATAAATATTTTTATTAATATTAAAATATTTTATAATTATAATTGCTAATATCCATTGATATCTACATGATTTCATTAATGATAATATATTATTTGTAGGTGTACCACAACCTAATGCTATAAAATGTATATATTTTGATACAATTTTATTACTTAAATTTATTATTACATATTTAATAAATTTATAATCTATATCTAACATATTATTATACATTAATTTTATACGATTTATTATTTTATTTAATTCATCTTCATCTATTTCTTTAGACATTATATATACTGATTATATACCCAATGTATACTAACTTCATCATCATTCTTCTCTCTTCTGTCTCTTAATCTTTTCAACTGTTGTAATTTTTGTATTCTATTAATCATTTATAAAATTTTAATAATCTTCAACTTACATCTTTAACAATATGTTTTATAATATAATCTACCCTCTTTGCTAAATCTATATTACTCCTACTCTTAAAAAACATATTACATTTAAATCTAGGATCCATCCTTATCAATTCATTAATATAATTCCATCTCTCATAACCAAATATCGCTACAATATTCAATAACCACCTATCCTCATCCTCACTAAATGTCGATTTACTACGATGAGCAGAAAATAAACTCTCTGTACCAACCCATGGATTCTTCAATTGACCCTGCTTTGTCAATATTATCTGTAATATTTATTAAGTTAATCATTTATATATTTAATATACACTTCGTTCCACTTGAGGTTACATCACTATCTACTAGTACAACCTTTCGTCGTCCTGCCGTCAGCTTCTCCACTTGAGGTCTTTCCACTAGGCGTGGAGCCCTCTTCTAATTACCTATCTCTAAAGAGTAAAGTCACTCCCGGAGATCGTGGCGGTGAGAAGGGTAGTGATGGATCATCCATCATGGGAATGATGGAAGATGCTGCTAAGGATGTGTACTACTAGACCTCAAGTGGAGAACCCGCAGCTGATCTCAGGGAAGCGGAGGGGGAACTAAATAGAGAAGGCCACCACGGCGAGTGGAAGAGGTGAAGGTGGTGAAGAAGAGGTGGACTAGACCTCAGGTGGATTGGTTTTATAATAATGTTTGGTATGACGTACATTATGTAATTGGTGTATTTTGAGTAGATTTTCTTCACCTAGTTCGATTTTTTTGATATATTTTTGCCAATCGGTGAGTGTATTATATTTTTGCCAGAAGACTCGACTATATTCTTTAACTTCATCATAAGATTTACCTTCGATCATTGTAGTAATAGATTTGATATCATAACGACTATACATTGTACATGCCCTAATAAATTAATGATAATATAATTTAAAATTACTTTATAAAATTATTAAAATCCTTCTTAGACCATGTACTAAAACCCTCATTCAATAAATTCTCCTTCAACATCTGCAAATCCTCCGGTAATACACCAAACTCCATCTCATGCTGATGTATACGCAATAACTCCTCACGATTGTAAAATTGATACTCCTATATATATTATATGAAGAGTTAAATATCAACTAGACGTCATCATCCACCTGAGGTTACATCATCACTACCCACTCTTCTTCCACTCGCCGTGGTGGCCTCTTCTATTTACTTCCCCCACCGCTTCCCTGAGATCAGCTGCGGGTTCTCCACTTGAGGTTACATCTACTACATCCTTAGCACCATCTTCCATCATTCCCATGATGGATGATCCATCACTAACTTCCACCACGATCTCCGGGAGTGGCTATACCGTTTACGGGGAGGTAATTGGAGGAAGGCTCCACGCCGAGTGGAAGAGGTGAAGGTAGTGACTGGACCTCGAGTGGAAGAGGTAACTTCGTATATTGTTCGTTAAACATACGGGTAATGAGATGGTTTTATCAAAGTGTTTTTGAGTATTATAGAGTTCGAGTTGTTCTTTGGCGATTCTGAGTTTGCGTCTGGATTCTCTTTCGATGATATTATCATTGATGATTTTGAGTGATTCTAGTTGATTCCATTGTTGTTTATCATCATCATTGGAATCGATGGTATATTGGTATAATTGTTGTGTATTATTATTGATTGAGAAATCGAGTAATGCTTTTTTGGTATGTGTGGTTAATTTATTATTGAGGCAATTAGCTCTTTCAAGTCCTTTACTGAGTATAACATCAAGATCGGCATCTGTGATACCTTCATCACCAGCTTTGAAGATATGTCCTGCACCATATTGTACCATAGCTAATAATTCTTTTTGTGCTAATCGTCCATGTTGTATAACAGCAGAATCTAATTGTAATTTTAATGTAGCACGTTCAATAATTTTTTCTTCAATAGTATATTCATGTACAAGACGATAAACATGTACAGGTTTTAATTGTCCAATACGATGTGCACGATCAATAGCTTGTAAATCAACTTGTGGATTCCAATCACTATCATATAATATAACAACATCAGCAGTAGCAAGATTAATACCTAAACCACCAGCTCTAGTAGATAATAAAAAAATAGGTACTTGTGAATTAGGTAAATTAAATGATGAAATTTGTGAATCACGATCTTCACTAGAAGTATTACCATCAATTCTATAATATAAATAACTTCTCATTCTACAATAATCTTCAAGTATATCAAGCATTCTAGACATTTGACTAAATATTAATACTCTAGAATTATTATTTAATAATCTAGATAATAATTTATCTAATACATTTAATTTACCAGCATTTTCAACAAGATGTTCACCAAATGGATCATCATTACGATTTTCATAACCATCAAATAAATATGGATGATTACATGCTTTTCTAAGTTGCATAGCAAGATTAAGTAATTGTACATGTATACCAGATTTACTATTATCATCAATACCTAATTCTGGTACATTTTTTCTTAATAAATCTTTATATAATTGTTTTTGCATTTTTGATAATGGTATCATTAATAATAATTCATTTTTAGGTGGTATATCTGTTAATACATCTTTTTTTGAACGTCTTAACATAAATGGACGTAATATATCATGTAATCTAGCTATTATTTTTAAATTTCTTGATTCTCTTTCTGATTGTGTTAATTCTTTTGGACCTATTAAATCAAATACATATTCAAATTCATCTGATGATGTAAATACATCTGGAAATAAAAAATTTAATAATGCCCATAATTCTTTTAAATTATTTTGTAATGGTGTACCCGTTATTAATAATCTATATTCTGTACGAAACATACGTACTACTTCACTTAATTTTGATTCTTCATTTTTTATACGATGTGCTTCATCTATTATTATATATTTCCATAATAATTTATTTAATGCACCTTTTGTTTTACAACATGTCTCATATGATGTTACTATTACATCATATTTTGTTGGATCTACTAATTCATTATTCATTAAATATTGACGCTCTTCTTTATTACCAATAAATTTTAATACACGTATACTAGGACAAAATCTATTTATCTCATTAATCCAATTACCAATTGTTGATTTTGGTGCTAATACTAAATGTAAACCATTTATATTATAATTCTCTTTCAAATATGCTATAAAACTAATCGTTTGAAATGTTTTACCTAAACCCATCTCATCAGCTAATATACCATTCAATCCTTTATTATATAAACCAACCAACCATCGTAAACCATCCAATTGATATGGTTTTGCTTTACCTATCAATATACTAGGCTGATTTATAACTTCTGGTAACTTCCTATCAATATCATTACCATCATCTATTATATTCTTCCTACCACGAGATAATATCTCATCTATAGAACCATCATTATTCAATAACATATGTAATGCACTTGTACCCAAAGATACCCTTTCATATCCTATACCAGCATCCATTTTCTACCACAATTATACATCAAATTTATATATACTACATAAAATTATTATACAATCTCTACAAAAGTTACGTCATTTATTGAAATACGGTCATGACAATCAAATGAAATACAAAAATAATGATAAATATAACCAAAAATTTAAATCATTTCCATCATTTATATAATATTATATTCATCATCAATATAAATATCAAGAGACCATCAACACCTTGACATTACAAGATACAATAAACATCAACAATCAAATATCAACAACACACTCAACTATAGTCATTAATTGATCTATAATTTTATATTTTAAATTGAAATTATTAAAATTCTTCAATTTTTATTACATCTGTCACGTCTAATACGGATATCATCTACATCACCACCCATATGTCACCTACACAACTATATACTACACATTAATGTCAATATATTATTAATAATATCAAATTAATTCATTATTTATAGTATTGTAAATTAATGAATTTCCTCTCATCATCTTCAATACCTCAAGGTCAATTCTCGCATCCGGACTCAACACCTCCATCAAACACCCACCACTATCTTGAAGACAACTTCCATTCGGCGTCCAATCACTATCTTTTCCACTCACCATTCCATCTGAAGTCGTCCTGTAATTGCCACTCCCCTTGGTGGCTACACTCGAGGTCCTGCCGTCAGCTCTTCTATTTACCTTTCCCTTCGCTTCCCTGAGATCAGCTACGGGTAATCCACCTGAGGTCCAATCACTATCTTCTTCACCACCTTCACCTCTTCCACTAGGCCTTCCACCTGAGGTTATTCCACTAGGCGTGGAGCCTCTCCTATTTACTTCCCCCTTCGCTTCCCAGAGATCAGCTGCGGGTTCCACTTGAGGTCTAGTACTACTCTTCATTCCACTTGATGTTACATCCAATACATCCTTAGCAGCATCTTCCATCATTCCCATGATGGATGATCCATCACTACCCTCTTCACCTCCGCCACGATCTCCGGGAGTGGCTTTACTCTTTAGAGATAGGTAATTGGGAGAGGGCTCCACGCCGAGTGGAACAGAGTTGGATTGGACCTCAGGTGGAGAAGAGTCGGATTGGATAGGTATAATTTGATTATAAATAAGATTTCTATGATTAGTATGAGTTTCTTTTATAATCTTGAGTATATTATGATCATTGATTGTATAATAGGTATTATTTTCTTTATTGATATAATAAAGTCCATTTATACTGGATAATTTATATTGTGATGTATATCCTAATGGTAAATTATTGGGTAATTTATTAATGGGTATAGAATGACCAAGTAAATTTGATACTTTATATAATAATTCTTGTTGTTTAATATTTAATTTCTTATAAACTGATTTCATTTCAATTATAAAATGTTCTGTATTATTAGATGAATAACCATTTCTATATTTATAAATATAATAATTATTACAATAAAATTATAAATAAACTTACAATTTTAATATAACAAGACAATATAAAATATGTAATATTTGTATTGGATTCAATTGTATATTTTTCAATTTCTCTATCATCACATCAATAATATTGAAATTATTATAACCTAATCTTATTAACATATACAAATGATATGAATATTGACCAGATTTATAATATACATCATCTAATATCATCTCCAAATAATCAATAACAGAATTCAATACCGAATATGATGATAACCTATAGAAATATATATTATGAAATATATAGAATACATTAATACAAATCATATCGTATATTAATACACACGAGGTCCAATCCTTATCTTCACATTTCCACTTTCCGTTCCACCTGAAGTCCATCCTGCCGTCAGCTTCTCCACTTGAGGTCTTTCCACTAGGCGTGGAGCCTCTTCTATTTACCTCCCCCTCAAACTCCCGTAGATCGTTCTCGGGTAATCCACTTGAGGTTAAATCACTAACTTCCTGTTCTTCCGGGTAGATTTCCTGTTCTTAGGGGTTGACATACCGAGGATGATCTACGGGAATCCGAGGGGAGATAATTGGAAGAAGCCTCCACGGCGAGTGGAACACTGGTTGTAACATCAGGTGGAAGAAGCCTCTAGGTTAGTTTAAAAGAGTATTGATTAATGACTATTTATGGTAATGTTCAACCCGGAAGAACAGGAATAAAATTTTATTTCATAATAAATATAAATCTCAAATTATTATGGATATGTTCACGATAGTAATCGTGAGTAATACATTAAAAGCAGCAATATCGCCATTAAATGGATTACTTGTATTACTAGTTTGTGCTCCGGCTCCTGCGAATCCTACGGCTTCTAGCCACTCTTGTACGGTGTTAAATGAAACACATATGATTCCAATTACAAGATTGCTATTATTTATAATTTTGGATATCCGTCCATTGGGGAAATGCATTAATGAAATAAAAATATGTATAAATAAAACATATGGTATAATACCCAACCATCCAATTAAATGCCACCACCATTTATCACTATTCCAATGATTACCACCTGGTCCTTTTTGTGCTATATCTAGTGCTGCTATAATAAATGTTGGTATGTTAGCTATAAATTGAATGGCTAAATCAATTTTCTTTCCAACAACAGAGTCCACCAATTGATAGGGAGAGATGGATGGATAAAAAATATACACCGTGCCTAGAGAACAAGCTAACATGAATATAGGAGACCAATCTGCAGCATGTGTACCAAATAGTTGATCAATACCTTGATTAGGATCTTCAGTTGCAGTAGAATCCTCTTTAATATCTATTCCAATGTTCACTGACCATAGGATGGCTGTTATCCCCAGGATTAATATCGTAATCCAAAATTGAACTTTCAAAATGCTCCTATCAAAATCTTCCCAACTAAATCTAACGGATAACCAACTGCAAATGTGGTGTTGAAAGAAGGTGAAAAAACCCGATGCTGGAATCCCAGCACCATACATTGAGGCATTCATCCCCTCCAGTTTAAATGCAGAGGCACAGTATAAACCATTTGTAAAGGTCATTAGGATAATACTCCAAAAGAATTCATTAAATTTGCCGTAATCATCACCAGCTTTAAATAATTTATATGATATGATACCAGATGCGAACATCGACCAGACAAATACAATAGAGAAGCCTCTAAAAACATTCTTTGGTATTGAATCAGGTTTAATTCTAAATAACCAAACTATTATATTGGCTATGTATTGTCCCAACACATTTAATAACTCCATCGGAGTATGGATTTTATATATAAACAGCCCAACGACATCAGGAGGGAGATGATAACGCTTCAATATATGAGGAGCACAAGTCATGGCAATTCTATGTGGAGTGAGCATAATAAAGCCAGCCAGAAACATAGCAACCTTACACAGAGCTGGATGTTGATGTGGACCAGCCATTTTAATAGATCCTTGGTTCCATTTTTTTATTCCAAATTATCCACCTCCCCCGTTATTTAAAGGAATATTTTGAACTCCTATTAATCAGACACTCAACTTAGGTCTTATATCCACTCGCCGTGGTGGCTTCTCTATTTATCTCCCCCTCCGCTTCCCTGAGATCAGCTACGGGTTCCACCTGAGGTTACATGACTACAATCGCCACGATCTCTGGGAGTGGTAATACTCTTTAGAGATAGGTAATTGGAAGAGCTGACGGCAGGATGGACCTCAGGTTGAGAGGCTCCACGCCTAGTGGAAGAAGAGTAGGATTAGACCTCAGGTGGAGAGCTCTCTGCAAGAGAATGCGAGGTTGTACATTCGGATGATGAGTTGTATAAAACATGAAGAAATGCGGAAATATAATGGATATGGATTTGAACGTTTGATTGTCATTAAATACCGCTATATCATCGTTGAACGCTGCAGGAACAGTACCAAAGTTGATTTTTCCTTCATTATTGGTTACAAAGAAAGACTCGTCATTATCTTTACGTATCTGCGCTCCTGCGCCTGCAAATCCGATGGATTCTAACCACTCTTGGAAGAAATTAAATATAATCCCAACAAACCCAATAATTATTGGGTTACCATAATTTTCGTGATATACAGCCAACATGAGGATGCAATGAGATAGAAATATAAATGTGCAAGCTAAATATGGTATTATAGCTAGCCATGATAATTGCCAATACCAAGAATTATCTCTGAGCCAAGTTCTAGTACTAGGACCTATATGTTTATTACCCACTGCATCATCGATAATATCCAGCAGGGCTACCGCAAAATTTGGGATAGCAGCCGTAAATAAGATCCATAAATCAATCCTTTTACCCACAATATCATCCTCAACGAGTTGATATGGGCTGATGGAAGGATAAAATGCGTATACTGTACACAACGAAATGGCAAGCATAAAAATTGGTAACCAGTCACCAACATGACCGACACTCGCACCCTTATCAGTAGGAGCATTATTAGTATCTTTATCATTACTGAATAATTGTATAATACCCTTATTAGGAGCTTCTTTAGTTTGATCGTGATCATCATCATCTTCTTCGACGTACTTCTTTGTACCATAACCGCGTTTAGAATTTTCATCATTTGCGGTACTGTACATATCCCATCCAATATCCACTGTCCACCAAACGGCTGATAGTCCCAATGTTATTATCGTAACCCAAAATTGGACGTTTAATATGCTTCTATCAAAATCCTCCCAATCAAATCTAACGGATAACCATTCGCATATTTTATGGAGGAAAAAGGTAAATAATCCAGGAACTCCTAGTGGAAGGCTAGGATAGACCTACGGTGTAACGACGGGCATACGATATAAAATATATACGCCTTAAACACACCTGGTATATTCCATGATTGTGAGTAGTGTTGAAATGTATTGCTGATTATATTTATTGGAATCTTTCAAATCGTTGCTGTATATTAACGCCATAAATATTTTATACAATAGTAACTAACAGTAATAAACTTATATATTCATCATTATATGACCATCTTGATAATATATTTAATAAATACAATTTCTTCTTTAAATTCAAGCCCTACAATTTGAAAATAAAACCCAACATTAAATAAAATTCCCCACTAAAACCCTATCATACCTTTATAATATCAAAATTGGTGTATTTTTCTTTAATGTATTTGAATAGTTGATCGTTTACTGAATTAAACCTCGATAGAGAATCAATAAATCTATTTTATAATTAATGATTATTAATAATTCAACATACTTTAAATCATTACGCACATCAATCGTCAATAATACCCTTGTAGATAATAAATTATAGAAATCCTCATCAATCATATTCAAAGCCACACAATTCATTATAATATGGGGTAATTCTACACCATAATTATGTAAATTACCCAACAAATTTGTTTTTAGTGGTGGTATAATCTAAAGTTGTTATAATTACATTAGAATAAATATACTTTATCATGTGTAATATTAAGTAATTTACATATAGTTAATAATTCATATACACGTTTAGGAGATGGATTTTCAAATAAATCAGGTCTATAATAAAGAATATATACAATATTCAGTTAAAATACCTCATAATCATTGACGATAATATAAATTCATCAGAATAATTCAAATTAACAAAAGAATTTAATGCCTATATGGGGTATGTGGGGAATTTTATTATTTAAAAAATTTACCCTCATAATTTGTAGAGGGTAGAATTTATTAATATTATCATGTAATTTAGTACTTGCATGTCTAATTACACTATAATCATTACATTTATTCAATGCCTACTTTCATTAATAAATGGGGTTTTTTATTTTATAAAATATACCAATTGTTCTATAAATTTAATTATACCTTCATTACTAATCTTACTATCCATTTTATTGGATATTGAATTTAACAATAAATTAAACCTAATCATTATAACCAACGGAATTAAAATTATCAACACCAGTAAAGTATACATTTATAGAACCCAATGACCAATAAGCCATCATCATTTGAAAATTCATGCATAAATTAACATCAACAAAAAAATCCCCAACAAATAAAACACTATAATTATAATAAATGGGGTTTATTAAGTAAAATTACCTCTTTAAATTATTCAAACTACAATGTAAATTAGCATGTTGAGTAACATTAACAAATAACATCTCAAATAAACTTCTCAATAAATCCTCCTTATTTACAAACTATATTTAACATTAATATATATACTCAGTAAAGACTCATACATCACACTCACGTTCCACCTGAGGTCTTTCCTGCCGTCAGCTCTTCTATTTACTTCCCCCTCCGCTTCCCTGAAATCAGCTGCGGGTTCCACTTGAGGTCCAGTACTACTCTTCATTCCATCTCTACCTTCGCCACGATCTCCGGGAGTGGCATTACCCTTTAGGGATAGATAATTGGGAGAGCTGACGGCAGGACGACCTAGGTGGAAGCTGTCTAAAGACAAGGAATGATTGTAACCACAGGTAGAATTCACGTACTCACAGTTCACTGGGAACAAACCTCTTTATATGATTGTAATTTTCCGAAAGCGGACGCAGTTAGTGTTTTTGGTAATCCGACTTGTGAGTAGTCACCACCGTAGATATCTTCCACTAACAAATTGCAACTTCTATTATTACCTGTAGTTGATAGGCCTAACAGTTCAAATAAATTCAAATTATCAGCGTTTAGATTATATTTTTTCAGGTACAACTTGTAAAGCATTAAAAGAAATTTAAATCCAATGGTTGTATTTCCGAGATATTTAACATCGTTTGATTTCATTTGACCATCGCCATCATTTAAATCTTTTAAAACATAAAATTTAAACTCATCACCAAATAATACAGCAACTGCGGGTCCATTTAACTTTGAATTGTGGAGTTTACCATCTAGTACAGTATGGACTAAATTATTCATACTAATTACAAACAACAATTTATATAACGACTTTTTATGATTGAAAATCGAAAATACGCCGTATAAAAATACCTATCCGTGTAGCCTAAATTCCCGAACCTAATTCCGATATTCAGACAACTAATGGAGGATATGTGTCGAAGGTACTAACACATACCTTCTTTAACAATTTATTAAATTATGGTGTAAAAATCTAAAGATAAATAGATATAATTTATTGAAATATCTAAATAATGTAAATAACTTCTTATTTACATTATAAAATCCGTCTATATCATTGGCGGATCATATGAGTGTATACAAAATAGAGTTATGACCGTTAAGCGCTTAAAAATTTAAATAAATGGATATTATATCATCCATAGACGGTGCTATGGAAAATATTTAGTGACGTATCGGAAATTAATAGTGATGATAAATTATAGTGACAGTGACATAGCAGAAATTAACCAACAACTATAGGCAAACGCTAATAGAAGGTATAATATATAAATATATCATCATTAGCCTCTTGCAAACATACGTCCCCCTCAAATCCCCTTAATGTCCTTTGCACTACTAGTCACAAAAATTTCAAATCTATCTACATTACATAATTCTATATCAATTTGAATGCAATATACATTAAAATAAGATTTAATAGAGATATAAAGAACGGAATAATATAAAATAAATGTGAAATCGAGATGAAATTATAAAATAGTTCAAGAATACGACAATAAGGAATTGAATAAAAAATAAGAGATTATCATATAATTTAAAAGAATTGACATACTTTAGAGTGTATAATAATAAATTAAATGTTATCAATAGTGACTCGTTATAATATCTCTAGCACGACAATTGTTTGTATGATTATGTCATGTAGAGATAATATGGGTGAGGGTAGAAATTTTTTATGAAATTGGCTAAAATTGACTTTTTTAAAGAATAAGACAAGTTAATTAATTATTATTAAAGTAATAAATTGGTTTTTTTTATCGGCAAAAAATTTCTTTTGAAAAAATCGAACCTTATATGCCATGCCAAAGAGTGAATGCAGTAATATTTCTACCACAGAGCCATCAAAGAAGAATCGTAAGGTTAATAAATGGACATTAGAAGAGAAGAAATTATTATATAAGAAGTCATTAACATTACCTAAAGTGGTTGGTGTTAGTTATGATAGAATCCAAGCTATATGGATAGCACATTGGAGATTTGCCGGTAAGACATATCATAGATATTTTAATACATGTGTATATGGATTTGAACAAGCATATCATAAGGCTATAGAATGTCGTTTAAAAAATATTAATAAAACAAGTAAAAATAGCTTTATTTCTACCCAAGATAGTAAAAGTAATACATCAAGTCTTGATAAATCTATTGGTTTAAATACTGATTCTGATTCTAATAATGAGGTAAATTTTATTTTCCCCCTTTCTAATAAATTTATAATATTCCCCATTTATTATAGGAAAATTTATTAATTAAATTATATAAAATACCAATTTATTATATATTACTGGATCTTAAAGAATTATCATCAAAGGCTATTAATTATACAGCCGTTGATACATATTCAAAATTATGTAAAGTTATTGATGATCACATTAATAATGTATGTCAATCATCATCCATATCTGATATACAACATTATCTCGATCTATTCCAACACTTACTAGATCTACAAACATTACCAAATACACTACCCATACATGAACAAGCGGCATACCTTTTTACCATATTCAATATGCCAATCATACATGGTGATGTACATCATAGGTTACATCATCAAATTTATTCATATTGATATAAATATAATTAAAATAAAATAATAAAGGAATTATATTAATGAACTAATATATACCAATTGAAGACTAATACTACACAATTCTCAATAGGCGTTCCACCTGAGGTTACAACGTTATTTTCACTCAGGGTCCAATCCAACTCTCTTCATCCTGCCGTCAGCTCTTCTATTTATTTCCCCCTCCGCTTCCCTGAGATCAGCTACGGGTGGTCCACTTGAGGTTATAAATCTAATCTCGTCGAGATACGTCTAAAGTGACGAATTTCATGTTTGTGAGGATGACTCAATGAATTTAAAATGGAATGAAGTGGAAATAAGTAAATTCAATAAATCATCAGATTCCTTTAGAATGAAGTATAGACATTAGAATTCTATCCAATATTCATTCCACAATCTTCATGAGTTTCCCCAGAAATTCAGGATTTCCTTCAAATTTTGGAGGTAAAAATGAAGTAGTGAAATTAGTGGTTGGACCTCAAGTGGAGACCTCAAGTGTAACCTGTAAGCGATCTACGGGAGCTGGAAGGGGAGATAACTAAGGAAGGCCACCACGGCGAGTGGAAATACCTCAGGTGGAAGCTGTCTGCAAGACGAAGAGAGGTGGATGTAACCTTGTGTTGAGGGGATGGTATTTCATTTATTATATTCCTTCATGTATTTATATGAATTCATATCTTTGCAGTAATAGCATTGGACAATTACAAAATTGAATGATGTGATGATATTAATTGGTATAAAATTATCAACGATGGACTACCATCCATCATTTTTATTATTAACTATTATTCTCCATCATTGTATATTATTGGAGGATTTGATTTAATCTTCTATTAGTTTTATAATACATGATGCATAGTGAGTCTAATATATAGTGAGGGGTGCTAGTATGACTCTTCGTATGTAATAGTGTCATTGGATTCTGTGTGATAGATGATAAATTCATAAATTAGAATTAAATTGTGTTTTTATTTTATAATTATTAAAATTATAAATAAACTTATATCATTGTAGAATTGATTAAAATTGTAGTAATAAACATCTTTGTTCTACAGATGTATATACATTGACGACAATCTTGTAGTAATTATATATATATTAAAAAATTAATAATGGCCAATCATATACGTTCAATAATCCTCATTTTTATAATTTCAAATTTAAATGTCTATGCTGATGAATCTAAACTTCAGACAAAGGAAGTTAAAGTAGGTGAGGATGGTGTATTCAACGTACAGGATTTATTGAATGAAGGAAGTAATGGTGATGATACTGGAGATGAAACCGATGGTGAATCTTCAAATAAAGTTAAAGTTAATGAAGAGGATTTATTAAATGCTGAAGAAGATCCTATATTATTATCTGATTCTGATTTACAACATGGAGAATCACATCAATATCAAGCAGAAGTATCAAGACTATTAGATATCATTGTCAATTCATTATATACAACAAAAGAAGTATTCTTAAGGGAATTAGTATCAAATTCAGCAGATGCTTTAGAAAAATATAAAATTTTAGGATTTAAAAATAAATATACTGATGTTAATGATGAATTATTCATCAAAATTCGTGTATATCCAAAGAAAAAAATGTTAACTATACATGATAATGGTATAGGTATGACTAGAAAAGATCTCATGAATAATCTCGGTACAATCGCTAAATCTGGTACAGCTAATTTCCTAGATCTTCTAGCCAAAGGCGGTGATTCGAATAATCTTATTGGACAATTCGGTGTAGGATTCTATTCCGCATTCCTTGTAGCAGATTCTGTAGTAGTACAATCCAAATATCCAGGAGAAAAACAACATGTTTGGAAATCATCAGCAGATAACAACTATCAAGTCTATGAAGATCCAAAAGGTAATACACTCGGTGAACATGGTACTCTCATTACACTCTTCCTCAAAGAAGACTCAACCGATTATCTCAAAAATAATAAACTCGAATCACTCGTTAGGAAATACTCACAATTCGTACGATTCCCCATTTACCTCTATAAACTCGAAAATGATCAAGTATGTTTACACGAAGATACCAGATTGAACTTGAAACTGATGGAGTGTAATAGGCACTCCACCTGAGGTTACATCACTATACTTCCACCTCATCTTCCACTCGCCTCCACCTGAGGTCCAATCAACCTCTACCATCCTGCCGTCAGTTCTTCCAATTACCTATCTCTAAAGAGTAGAGCCACTCCCGGAGATCGTGGCGAATGTAGTGACTGGACCTCAAGTGGAACCCGGAGCTGATCTACGGGAAGCGAAGGGGGAAGTAAATGGAAGAGCTGACGGCAGGACGACCTCGGGTGGAAAAGATATTAGTATTGGATATCGATCCTAATGACGATAATTCGAGTTTATTTTTTCTTTCATTTAACTTTATTCATTTTTCTTTAGATGGTATGGAAGCATATGAATGAAGTTCCACAGATATGGACTAGGGACAAGTCTACTATAACGGAGGAGGAGTATGATTCATTTTACAAGGCATTGAGTGGTGATAATGATAAGCCATTAGCTCATGTACATTTTTCTGCGGAGGGTGATGTAGAATTTAAGGCATTGTTATATATTCCATCTCGCCCACCAAATATGTACTTTGATAGTACTCAAAAGGGGCATAATGTCAAATTATATAGTAGGCGTGTATTGGTATCGGATTCATTACCGGATTTGGTACCGAAATATTTATTTTCTTTACATGGTGTTGTAGATTCAGATTCATTTCCATTGAATGTTTCTAGAGAAAATCTTCAAGAGTCTAAGATGATGAAAATAATTACAAAGAAAATTACACGTACTATATTGGATACATTACATGATTTAATGACAAAGAGTAAAGAGAATCCAGAGGATAAAACATTTGACAAATTTTATCAGGCATTCAAAGGTTCATTAAAGATTGGTTGTTATGATGATGCAACTAATAGGAGTAGAATAGCGAAATTATTGAGATTTAAAACTAGTAGACATAAGGATAGTGAAATTACTCTTGATGAATATGTAGGTGAGATGAAAGATGATCAAAAAGTAATTTACTATGCTAGTGGTGATTCTTATAAAGAAATCCATTCATCACCATATCTTCAAGGGTTCCTAAAGAGAGATTTGGATGTATTATATCTTACAGATAATATGGATGAGTCTTGTATATCACAATTGGGTGATTATCAAGGCAAGACATTTAAATCTATACAAAAGGGTGAAGTTACTTTTGATTTAACTGAAGAAGAATTGAAATTAGAGAAGGAAAAATTGAAGAAATATGAACCATTCACTAAAGTTTTAAAGAAACATGTTAATGATGTTATGGATGTTAAAATTTCTAGACGACTTGTTACTGATCCTTGTATTGTTGTATCATCTGATTGGGGTTTATCTGCACAAATGGAGAGGCTTATAAAATCATATGTAGTTAATAAACAAGAGGATGAATTTAATTTCATGACAGGTATGAAGATGAGAATATTGGAGATTAATCCTGATCATCCTATTATGATAAACTTATTAAAGCGTTGTATTGAAGATCCAGAAGATGAAAATTTGAAAGGATCTATGACACTACTTTATAATACTGCCAAATTAGCAAGTGGTTTCACTGTTGAAGATACTAGTGATATAGTACGATCGACTTATCTACACATTAAGGGTGTTTTGGCTGTAGATGATGATCTTACACTTGATCAAGTAGAAGTACCTCAAGAAAGTTCTAATGATGAATCAAAAGCATCAGATGATGATGGTATGGCAGATGAAGATGTAAATAGCTCAGATGATGAAGAAGGAGAAGACGTATCATCAGAACATCGTGATGATGAACTTTAATTTAATCTACAATGAAATTATATTTATATCTATTTAGCCATGGAATCTTGTAGGATCTTGTTGGCTCTTCTATATATATCCATATAACCTCATTTGACAATGAAATTCCTGCGCGTCATTTTCCACTATAGATTGAGGTATAGTACCTGACTTTTCATTTTACATTAAACGCGCCATTTCACTTTTTGCGCGTCATTATACATAAATAACTCTACTTACTTCATCGCGCGCCATTTAATCCTCCTAGTATCATAGCTCTAGTCAGGTCATCAATGCCATCTGGTATATATGAGGATCATGTCTATTTGAGGGAGCTGTTGAGGAAATATTCTACTCCAGTTATATTTTATAAAGTTTACCCAAGTGTAGAAGACTTTACAGGATCACTTCAGCTAGAGTCATACGGTGGAGATGTTCTGTTTAAGGATTACAGCGAGCTTGAGTATAAATATGAGAGTATAGGTGATGAATTGTTCAAAATTTTGACAAAATATGAATCAGATGAAGATTTAAATTTAAATATCAAGTTAACAAAATGGTTTTATCATTGGTCTATAGAATTATCTTATCTAGTCAAATTGGATATCTTCAAGCGCTACAGTATACCCTTAGACATACATGGTATACTTATATTCATAAACGCGCACGATGATTTTCAACTGTTAACTGAGTTTAAAGACAAACGAATCATTCTCGTTATAATTTCTGATGAACAAGATAATTCGCACATACCAGAAAAGCTCTCAACAATCTTTACTGAACTTCCAAAATACATTATACTCTATGCACGGGATGGAAAAGAAGGAGATGAAGATAAGGTATATGGCCACGAGGATAATGTCACTCCGTCATCGTCTTCACCTCTACCTCCCTCTATGACTACAATCTCGGTGTCATCATCGGTTTCTGGATGGCTTAGACGAATAGTTTCCTTTGTGAGGGAGGTGATTGCTTCTTCCTCGAAATCATCGCAAAATTTTAAAAAATATGGGGATAAATCAGCATACAAGGGTTTAAAGAACGATGTTGAGATGATAAATAGTGTAGCTCTGCTAATGTATGAGGAGCTGATATTGGGTGCGAGTACAACTATACAGATAATGAGTCGCATGTCAGTGGACCATGAAATACAAGCATTGGCATGTGGATACCATGGGTTGTTGAAGTTGAATGACGATAGCGTAGATTTGGATGACGTTATAATGTATTTTGACAATGCTTCATCATTATATTTAAAGTATGATATGATATGGGATTGTATTTTCTACTCTTTAATAAGTTGTATTTTAAATAGGACTGATGGTATCCAAAAATTCGGTACACGATGTTCATTAATCCCCATAAAAGATAAATTTGATAATTGTAGGGCGGCCCTATGTATAGAATTATGCGCCCTACATTGTGATCTAACTAGGAAGAAAATGTTCCAATTAGTAATGGCTGGTCATTTATATAACCAGTCTGGTTTATTAAAATTATCAAAGAGGTGTTATTTATTATCATTACCGATTTATATAAACAGCCAATGGTATATACCATTAGAACATTTATATGGTATATTAAGTAGATTTGATCCATATTATTCTATATATGCATTAAATATACTATGTAACACCACAGAATTTAATTTCATCAATGATAATACCCCACATTGTGTAACAGATGATTATAATTTGGCATCTGAGCATGAAATATCATATTTGAAACGTTTAATGAAATTATCATTTATGGAAGATATAAAAGATGAATTTAAAATACATGGTATTACATGTAAATATAATAATTACCCATCATTATTTATTAAATTATATGATTTACCCCATATTTCAAATGATATTTTAACCCCATTTCCAGTTAGGATACCATTGATATATCTGAAGAATAAGGAGGGTGTACCGGGTAAGAATTGTTATTTGACATCATTGGATAATATAGATAGATATGGTATAGATATATTTAAAAATGATAATATATATGATGACTATAAATTAAAAGAGGAATCTATATATAATTTATTATGTAATGATGATAAATTTGTAAAATGTAGGGTTTTTTATGATTCTATAATAAAAAATATTAAAAGGCGTGATGTTACCCCATCATTAATAAGAAGTTTTAATATTAATACGTTTTTAATATTACAATTAGATTTAATTAATCCATTACATATCCCCATACATTGTGATGATTATTATTTATTAATTAAAGATGTTGAAAATGATGAATTATTTTGGATACAATGTGATATATTAGATTACCCTACATGTAATATTATTGATCATTTATATCTTGTAGAATTACAACGACGTATTATTTTTATTAAATTCAAATTAAAAAAAGTCGGGTAAATTTATTATTAATGGTATTAGATGGAAATTATTTAATTGTGTATACTTTTGGACCCCATTATATTTATCAGGCGATTACACAACACCTGGATATACTATATGTAACAAGGATGGTCAATTATTAGATGAATTCATTAACAATCGAAGAGCCAATAATGGACTGACGTTTATTATTACCGATCGTGAACCAAAGATTAAATTCAAATTCATTGATGGAGGTGGAGGAACAGACACCAAAGGTTCTTCAACTAGGCATAGTGGGTTTGCACCTGATTATACAACCTTATCTTACACTTCACCTGAGGTCAATCCAACTCTGTTCGTCCTGCCGTCAGCTCTTCCAATTACCTATCCCTGAAGGGTAATGCCACTCCCGGAGATCGTGGTGAGGGTAGTGATGGATCATCCATCATGGGAATGATGGAAGATGGTGCTAAGGATGTATTGGATTGGACCTCGAGTGGAATACCCGAGAGCGATCCACGGGAGCTTGAGGGGGAAGTAAATAGAGAAGCTGACGGCAGGACCTCAAGTGGAGAAGCTCCATGCAATGGAAAAGATGGATCTCAGGTGGATACTGCCTGCAAGACAAAGGATGGTGGATCTCTACATGAAGGTAAGAATCCATCACTTCCATCATTTAGATTTTTTGTAAAGAGGGGAGAGTATTTGGAATATGATAAGATGGTGATGAATCATGTATCATGGGATGATTTATTATATGATAGGGTAAATAAAGATGATGATTCTGATATATTGGATGTTGTAGATATAATATCTGGTGAGTATTTATTTACTCAACTTTGTATAATAAATATTGGGCAATTTACATTGAATTCATTGTCATTAAGATTGAAATGTATAGGTAATTTCAAATATCCTTGTTATCCTATGGGGTTTATTACATCATCAAATGGGGATATAAACCCTACATGGACAAATTATATTTATGATGATGGTAGTAAATATATTGAAAGAATATTTGATATATCATTTAATTCAAATTCATTATTAAAACCCCATGATCAATTGAAAATTTATTTTTTTATGGTGCCACTATACGTACCAAATGGGGCAAATCTATTATTTATAGAGGGTAAAATAACAATAAATAATGATAATTATCAGGCATTTAAGAGATTTTATAATGTTAATAGTGGTATATCATCAAGTTGTACATTTGATTATAAAAAACCCGATAAAATTAAATGTCATTTATTTAATCATTCATCAAAGATTGTGAATTCCATCTCATATATTCATGACGGCATTAAAAATAAAATACCCAATCACGAAATAATTACAACAACATCGGAAGAATTAGTCTTCTATATACCAGAAATTCATTTAAAGTCATTAGCATTTAAATGGGGTACAGAAGATTCATGGGGCATAAGTATACCCACAATTGATATAGCAAGTGGGGTTCAATTGAAATTAATTATAGATTCAAAATTAAATTATATAATATGGAATGGTAATCCATATACCATAGAAATATCATTCAAATTTATAAATATTTCAAAGTATAATCTACAATCATGCTATATCAAAGGCTTAAATAATAACAAAAATATCTGGTCATTTATCGGCACAACAAAATTTAAAATACCCAATATTAATTCAGGTGATGAATTTAGCACCACATTTAATACATTATTACCAATACCAGCAGTTTATACATTCAACAATGAAAATATCGAAATAATCACACAAGAAAAAATACAAATCATACACGATACATCATTCACATTAACACTCGGTATCGAAGATAGTTAATATTCTCTCATTTAAATATTTATCACATACATTCTAATACAAACGACCTCTCTTCCACTCGCCGTGGAGGCTTCTCCACCTGAGGTCAGTCCTGCCGTCAGCTCTTCCAATTACCTATCTCTAAAGAGTAGAGCCACTCCCGGAGATCGTGGTGAAGAATCCGAGACGATCAATGGGAGTCGAGGTGAGGTAAATAAGAAGGCCACCACGGCGAGTGGAACAGATGGAGATAGATCTCATATATTATACAAGACCTACGATTGACGAATTTAGTATAACTGACAAATATTATAAACACATTACAGAATTATACGTGACGCTGTTTTTAGCAAGACTTTTATTTATGTTACATTTTGTTATCTTTTGATACTCTTTCAATTGTCATTTAAGAAATATCATCATTACTCTCTTCAACTTTACTTCCATCACCTTATACTATGATGCTTCAGGATAGAAGAACGATTCCGACTCGAGTGGCTGTTGTATATGTAAGGGTGGTGTGATTAAAAGAGGGGTCCATGGTGAATGAATATGATATGTATATAGAGGTTGTGTATATCCACCTACATTTAAGACTGAATCAAAATATCCATCACAAAATAAAGTTATTAATAGACGTAGTGATAACATTAATAATATAGAAAATTGAATGATAGTCCCTATATATCCATCATAACTTTGCAAAGCTACTCCGCCAAATGCTGTGGACTCCATCAATTTCTGAGTAGTGTTGAGAGTGACACCGAATAATCCAACAAGGAAAGGATTATTCTTTACACCTCTACCTATAACTCCATCAGGTGAACGAATCGTACTAGTTAAAGCACATAAACAGATAATATAAGGCATAGCAACTATCCACATACAATTATAAAACCATCTATCGTTATTCCATTTACCACTTGGACCCATAAAACCGATTTTAATGAGGTCTAAGTCTAGGATAGCTAGTCCAAGATTAGGAATCGTGGAAATAATTACAATACATAAATCGATTCTGTTAGCTCTCTCTGGATCAATTAAAGAATATGGGGTACTTATGGGGTATGCCACACAAATTATACCAAGTGGAAATGTAAGCATTAATATGGGGGACCAATGATAGAGGTTATCAAAGTAAATTAATTCTTTTAAAGATCCTTGTCTAATATACTTTGGAAGTACCTCAGCAAGACCGGTGACGTTACTATTTGGGTCCCCATTAACTTTATCAGTTGTATCCCATGGATCACCTCTACGATACCACGTATGACTAGTACTCTTATAAACGCATATTAATAATGGTCTATTTATGATAGGACTTCCCTTGGAATCCTTCTCATAATATACCCATAATTTATTACTAGTATTAATAGTTATACCTGTTTTAGGTAATCCTTTAAGTTCTAGCCCGTTATTATTAATGGCAGCATTAGTGATATTGCCATTAGTGGATTTGTATTCATATGCTAAATATCCTGAGGGTACATTAGCAGTTACCTTAGAGACAGTGATTTGATTGCCAACAGTAACATATGTAATAGGATTAGTGTCGTCCTTAGGAATATAATCTAATCTCACAGCAAATGATGGCTTGGGATAGCCTGTATCGTTACCAACAAGGTCATCATTTATTTCAGTGAGTTTTGCTTCGAATTTTTCAATTTTAATTGGGTCGTAACTACTGCAATTTTCAGTTAGAATAGCCCATGTATATCCACCACCGGATTTTTTCACACGTTTGTACCACATGTTTCCAGTATTAGGTCCATCACTCTTGGATAAACATATTAGCAATGGTTTCTCATATTTATTATCATGTTTGGCAAAATATACGTAGAAAGCTTCGCCAACTTTGAGTGAATATACATCACTATCTAAGGCAGTGATGCCAAGTATGACTTGCTTGTGTACAGTCATACGATTAATTTGCCTTTCACCAGTTCCAGAGAAATAATGCCTATAACCTTTATATTTATCGTTATTGGCCAAACTTTGAATATTAATTTTATCTGCATCGCCATTACCTGGACGTGCTGTGTATGAACCAGTATTCTGCTCGAACTTAACCTCATATTTTTCTTTGAGTTTCTCAAGTTTAGTTGTAAGTTCACCGGCAACACCTTGTTGGTCAGGACCTTTGCCTATTTTGGGGTTATCTACTTCAGTCCATCTATTCCCCCTTTGATAATAAGTGTGGGATGAACTTTTACTCACACAGACAACCAGAGGAAATTCATGATCTTTATCATTATTACCTACTCTATAGTATACATAGACTGCTGTAACATTTTCCGTAAAATGTATTCCATTTAGTTGAACATCTCTGTGTATAACAGAGCTCAAGTTAAATGGTTTATGTCCGTCACGTTTATGATCGAATCTCTCATATCCTGTTGGTACATAATTAGTATTAGCCTCTTTACTAACAGTAATTTTCATAGATCCATAATAACCATTTCCCAAATTTGTATCAGTTTGACTCAAGTCAATTATAACATCTGTACCAATGCATGGACAAAAGGTACCCCTAGGAACATCCACTTTACTCTCATTTTCAATTTCATTGTATTGATCAAGTATCCATAATGTACGGGCAACTGAAAGAAATAGCATTGTAAAGGAATAATGTAAGATGACTAAATTATAATCATAATCATCCCAATGATATAAATTATAGAAATGTTTATATATCTTATGTAGAAAGAAGGCAACAAGTGAGGATACAGAGATACCTGCGGCATATATTATGGAATTGGTATTAACTGCAAAGGCGAAACATGATGAGAAGCCATTAGAGAGTGTCATTAAAATAATACTCAAATATACATATCGAAACCGTCGATAATCTTCACAAGATATAAACGCTATATAAGATATAACAGAACTAATAAGTGTTACCCACATGGAAATACATGAGACTTTCCTTTTGAAGCTCATGTTATGAATACTTTTACTATCGAATGATACATCAATAAATACTGTTAAGGCAAAGGCAAGAAAAGCTGAAATCAAATTAGATAAATCCATAGGATAATGGAATTTATATACAAACAATGATGCCGCAGATGGAGGTAAATGGAACCTATTAATTGCATAACTACAACATGTGGTTGCTATATAATAAGGACATAATGTAACAAATCCATTTAAGAACATACATATTATACCCAACAAACCATCCATACTATATTTCATCTACTTACACCCTCACACAATATCCTATCACAACTCTATCATCCTCATCATATATACATACTAATGGTGTAACATCACATTTATATCCCCATAATCTACCTGATGAATTTTAAATTGAACTATTACATTCTACCAGCATTTGATATGGATATACCCATTATATATTTGAAATTATCATCATCCAATCAATCATAATTCTCATCATTAGATCATTTAATGTCTGGAACTTTATGGTAACAATAGATCTAGGGTAGTTGAAATCTCCAACAAGATATTTTTTTTAAAATATAAATCAGCCTCTACAATAATTTACATCTTGTATAAAAAGGGGGTAGTTATCCCATACAATTTATATAACTATACTTCATTAATCAATGATGATTATAGAATGAGAATTGAAACTCAGTATGAAGCATATAATTATAATTGTTACATTTAATATACATCTGTATTAATTTATAGACATGGATAAAAAACGTAAAGAAATATGAGTAAGATTAATCAAACCTCATATAATGATATAATGATGTTTAGAATATAGTACAAGGTATCATGGAACAAAAAAAATGTAATTTATGAAACCCTCCAATAAAATGAGGAGTTCCCATAATTCTCCCCATAATTTAAAAATTATAATTTACAATATTGATGGTATGGTAAATGATTATTTACATAGGCTATACAATATTCTATTAATAACATCATCTTTAAATATTGCATTACATATATATTGTAATTAAATCATTACAATGTAGTACAGTAACTATTCATTCCATATGATTGTAGATTTAATTAATGAAGTATCTATCATGGTATATAATTAATAAAATCATTTAATGAGATGAGTGTAAATATTATTGCGATATTGTGAGTAGTAAGTAATGAGTATGAAGAGAGGTACAATACCTCATGTGACATTTGTGATTATCCAATTTAATTCACTTCATTATACTTTCCATCATCAATAACTAATAGTTGAGTTGATAACAAACTAAGCATATTCGTTCCTCAATATATCCCTGTATGAAGAGGAGAGTTTGTTTCATACTAGTGTGAGAGTAAGATCCAAATGACACATGCTCAGTGTAATAATTAACCATTAGGTAATAGTAAAATGTTATTCCACATCACATTTGATGATAATAGACCGAATGATTTATTATATGTGTATTTATCCTTCATTATATGTGAATGGTTACAGGTACATACATAAATGTATAAAAACTTCATTTTTCAATTAAATATATGAAACTTCAAATGATAAATTTATAAAATTACTTGAAATGAAGGATACTTTAAGTTATAAAATTTTTATTACCTCAAATTAATTTGATTTTAAACTAATTAGAGTTACACCCTCGTTGTCTTACATACACATCACGACTGAATCATTACAAAGCTCTTCAATATTGATAAATTCAATATTTACTTCTCATTATTTCTCAATTTACCTATGAATAATGGATGGTATAACGTGCTTATGATTAATGTTGATAAAATGCTGGAGTCCAATGAGAGTTACATGATGAAACTACATATTTAGATTAACTATAGATTTAATAAACCAGATACAACCTAGTTATAACAATTCCTGTAGACAGTTCTCCACCTGAGGTCTTTCCACTCGGCGTGGCGCCTCTTCTATTTATTTCCCCCTCCGCTTCCATGAGATCAGCTGCGGGTTTTCCACTTGAGGTCCAACCCTATAATATTTTATTCATTAATTGAATTAAATACAATAATTATCTTCTCTCAATCATTTATAACTGAAGTTTAATATTATAATAATTTATTAAAGTATATATATTTAGTATTATTACTATGTTATCTAGGTACTATGATTCAATTCATGTTAGTAGTATTATAGTTTATATATTATATTAATTATTTATATAACTACATTTATACAATCCCACTATCATCATTCATCCTTCAATCATATTATTATACATGTACATATTATATTAAAGGAGAAATCATAAGTAGACACTAGTATTATAGTGTAAATAGTGTTTTTATCCCGACATTTCTGTGGTGTCAAAGTATCTATTTATAGTGATTGTCATCCGTCACGATCTCCGGGAGTGGCTTTACTCTTTAGAGATAGGTAATTGGAAGATGCCTCCACGGCGAGTGGAAGAGAGTTGGATTGTACCTCAGGTGGAGAGCTGTCTGCAGGACCGACCTCAACTATAGATTATATTATAGAGGTTATGAAATGTGAATAATGAATGAGATTATAATTTGGTTTTTTATTATTATATGTATTGATATATTTAATGGTATTGGATTTATTGTTATTATTGATGAGTGGTACTTGTAATTTATATAAAAATTTATTATTTTTTTTCAAGATACTGGTAATAAGAGTACAATTATTAAAGAGTATATGTAATGTGAATATATTTTTAAAATCAAGATTGATTAATAATGAGAAATCATAAATCCAATATTTATTAGGTGATAAATAAAAACATAACCATATAATATAACATAATAATTTTATACATCCATCATTATATAATTGATAATAAGAATTAGAATTTTTAATAAAAAATTTATTTAATATCCAATTACATAAATCTAATGGTATTTTATGTATAATTGTTATAAATTTATATAATTCTAATGTATTATTAAATTGTATTGTAGATTTTTTTAATAATATTATAAATATATCTAATATTTTTAAACAACGTGATAATTGTTTATTATTATAATTTATATTTCCATTATTTATTGATATTAATTTACATAAATTTATTGATGTTCTTGTTAATTTATTTACATTTAATAATTCACATAATTCTGATTTTATTAAACATTTATAATATGGTTCTACTGTAAATTTATCATCATTTAATATATCACAATCTATTATTCTATTTAAATCTGTTAATTCCATTGGATTAATTGCATCTAATTCACATTCTGGTAAATATAAACGACGTAATTCTAATAAATTGACATCTTTATCTATATGAAGTAAATTTTCTAATTGATTTGATATTACACTAGATTCTCCATCGTTTGAAATCAAGTCATGATGTGCATCTCCTCCACCACTTCCCTCTTCATCACCTCCTTCACTTCTTCCTTCATGTCCATCACTTCCTCCTTCCTTTGCATCATTAATAGTTTGTTGAAATCTTCTATAACCTTCATTTAAAGTGTTAGATTCGGATAGTTCATGGTAAATTTTCGGTCGAAGACTAGAGTATTGAAGATTGAATTGATGATAAACAATAGTACGATATTTTTCAATTAAAGAGACAATATTATCAAAAATTTTCCCATCATTATCAAGATAATTAAAAAAATCAAGACAAATAGCAGGTAATTGTGTATCATTAACATCAGGATTAATTTCAAAATTATTTAAAGCTTCAATAAAACAATATTCAGTAACATTAGATCCATTAAAAAAATTCCAATTATACCATAAACAACTCCATTTAATAGAAGAAATACACTACATAAATTAAAATAAATCAATATATATATAAACAAACCTTATTAATAATATCAATATTCTTCCTCCAATCTCTACAAGATTCTAACCGAGCAAATTCATAACGTAATAATTTCAATAATAACCTATCCCTAAGCTTACCATCAACAACCTCATTTTTGTAAATCAATTCACACTAAATATAATTATCATATTAAAACCAAACTTACAATATCTCTATGCCTTTCCTCTAAACTCGGCTGGATCGTAGCAGAATATGTATTACAATTATATATAGTAATGTCTACACCAATTACGACTATATACTCACGACTATATATATGTTATTAAATATATAATTATAAATTAAATCGAATTTATGTCAACCTGAGGTTAGATCCACCTCTCCTTGTCTTGCAGACAGCTCTTCTAATTACATATCTCTAAAGAGTAGAGCCACTCCCAGAGATCATGGCGATGTTGAAGGTATAGATGGATATGGATTGAAGAATAGTAATGGACCTCAAGTGGAGAACCCGAGAACGATCTATGGGAGTTTGAGGGGGAGGTAATTAGAAGAGCTGTCTGCAAGACGAAGGAAAGGTGGATGTAACCTCGGGTGGACTACCCGAGAGCGATCTATGGGAGCTTGAGGGGGAAGTAAATAGAAGAGCTGTCTGCAAGACGACCTCAGGTGTAATTTCATGGAATTGTGGTAGAGATGGGTTGTATTCACCTAGACACATCTATCATTGGTATTAACATTCCAGTTGACAACTGATGACTGGTAAACTAATTCATTACTTTAAGTTCAACATACGTGATATTTTGTTGATCATTTTGTAAAGATTCATTTGTAAGGATAATTTCTTTCGATTGTGTATCATTGATGTATTTTGCTGATAATTTCAATGGGTGTTGTTTATTTTTATAGGTGAGATCGGGTGCTCGATAGACTTCTCTGAGTGATTTTGAGGTTGATTCAATACGATAATTAGTTTTATTATTGTAGTTGTAATATAGATCAAATGTATCATACTTTACAAGGGTGACTGTTGGTAACTTAAAAAGGTGATGTAAATGTAGATTTTTTGGGATGTCATTGGAATCCAAATTGATAACATCATTGAAATCATTTGTAACTTCTTGGAAATCTTTAATAATTGATATATTCGATTCAGTTTTTAATGGAGTGCGTACATTTCTACAATAATTATAAATTACATCGTTATAATCCCCTTTCTTTTTGTATCCATAGTGAAATTTATTATTTACATGGACTGTATTATCATATTTATAATAACCATCTGTAAATAATTTGAATATGTTCTCATTATCCTTTACTATTAATGAGTCTTTGGACTCTTTCAAGTGACCTATTGGATAATAGTATTTGAAAATATAAAAATCATCAACTTACATAAATAAATGAATTCATTTGATTGAATATAATTGCGATTTTTAATTAATTGAATAACATTTGTTAAATTTACTTCATCTAGTATTATATTTTGTACATTTAAATTAGATTCATCTTTATGTGTAATTTCTAGACAGGTATGAAGACAATTTGCTACAGTATTTATTACATTATCATAATTCAAATCATTTATTTTCAAATCTTTAATAGTAAGTGTAGGATTTATTAATGTTTTTGTGTCTAGAGCTATATTTCGAAAATCATTCCTTAGACGCATATAATTATCCCTACAATCTACACCTACTCTCTCCTTTAATACCTTTTCACAAAATTTATACCTATCCATCTAGGAGAAGAAGTGTTGTACGATGTGTTTTATAACTACAGATCCATATGGTGGGCTGAAGGAAGGTATATAAACTATAAGCTATAATATATAATATACATAAATCTAATAATAATATTCACTCAATAATTGTACTATATGTAACATTTTCCATTGAAGTCCAATCAACTAACTTCTTATAGAGTTCCACCTCTTACACTTGCTGTTCCACCTGAAGCCAATAACGTCTGTTCCTCTTGCAGAGAGCTCTTCTATTTACCTCTCCCTCCGCTTCCCTGAGATCAGCTACGGGTTATCCACTTGAGGTCCAATCCACTCTCCTATCCACTTAATGTTACAACCTTATCTTCCACTCTCCGTGGCGGCCTTCTTGTTTACGTCACCTCGACTCCCATATATCGTCTCGGATTCTTCGCCACGATCTCCGGGAGTGGTTATACTCTTTAGAGATAGGTAATTGGAAGAAGGCTCCACGCCGAGTGGAACAGTAGATGACAGTGATTGGAATTCGGATGGAATCGACTCCAAGCGAATTTAATTTGAAGATTTTAATTAGGGGGGTACTCTGCATTATTTATATTTAATAGCATCTATTAGCTTTCCAAAGGCGATATCTATTGGTTTTTTTCCATAGATAGTACATATCTACGATATCTTTGACGGATTTATTTGGTATATCTCTTTGAATTTCATGGAATTCTTTACCATATTTGAAGATACCTAATTCGAATAGTACAATTTCTTTTGGTCCCCAAAGATCTATAACTTGTGGTTGTCTATGTTCGGATTTGAGTATACGGAATGAGATATTGAAATTTACATCTAATTTTGAGCATTCATTCAATCCACCATAATTTATTATACTTTCTACATCCTTTTTAGGTGGTTGAACTTTAATATTTAATTCATCACTACCCATAGTACATAATGGTTTACCACAATAAAATCTCTCACTCAAGTCTAAATATTCTTCAATTGCTGTCATTTTCATACGTGAATATTCATTTGAAAATTTATCATACGTTGTATTCTCTTTAATATTTTCATCTTTTTGTTGTGTCATTTCCCTTTCTGCATCCTTCATTGACATTTCAATCGCTAATTTAAGTTCAGCCTCGTATGAACTCTCAGCCTGTCTTGTAAATTTTTTATTCAAAAAGAAAGTCGGGTCATCTTTGTTAATCTTCTCTCTCTTTTTGTAAACTTTCTTCTCTTTAGTTATACTTGAAGATGTTTTTGATTTAACCTTTTTCTTTGAAGATGATTGAACTTGTGGGATTTTTATATGAGAGTGGGGATTTTTAGTTGATGGGGAAGTAGGGATTTTTATCGATTGATGTGAGGAGCTTAGTGATTCGAAGGGTTGAGGTTGAATGATGATGGATGGGATATAACTATCTTCTTTTAATTTGTCAAATGTACTTTCGATTTTAATTGAGGTAAGAGATTTATTAGTAGAAGTTGAAGAACGAGATGATGGAGGAATGGTAACAAGTCCAATACTAGAAGGTTGGATAGATGGTGAATGATGAGATGTACTCGTTATAGTTTCACATTTCACCTTCACATCAGCTATTGGAGTATTAAATTCTTTAGAAGGAAACTTCGTCTTTATTTTAGATACCTCTAAGTAACTTTTTGGAATCTCAGCAGTAGTGTCTTCAGGCGTTATCTTCCTCCCTCGACCAAATTTACTCTTCGCTTTAATCTTATCATAGAGATCAACAAATTTAATCTCTACATCATCATTCAAATAATCTACATTTCCATTAACCCCGAAAGTAGTCACTTTAATATTATTATATTGAGAATCTTCAATAGAATTATCAGGCAAAACCCCATTATTTCCATGTGGTTTTTTAATATTATTGGCCCCAGAATCGAGAGAAAAATCCCCACTTTTCAAATTAAAATTATCTTCGTTACCCGACAATTCCTTTTTTTCCTTTTACTTATAGGAAACTTCTTTTTAGGAGGCCTACCCCTGGGTCTTTTTGATACAGGAGGTTTCAACGTATTGGAGGCAGGTTCTACAGAGGCTACTGTAACTTCATTTCCAATATTAGATTCATTGACATCGAGAGATAATTCGACTTTATGTTCATCAATATGGTCTGGGGTCTTTCCAGTCACCATGGCATCCTCTCTAACTGAGGTCGTCTTGCAGACAGCTTCTCTATTTATCTCCCCTTCCAGCTCCCGTAGATCGCTTCCAGGTAGTTCAATTGATGAACTTTCATTCAACTCGTCCTGGTGGTCATTATAAAGTTGTCCCTCAGATTCTCTGAGATCTGATGCAGGTAGTAGACTTGGGGTCCTTACATTGTCTTGCAGACGGCCTTCCATATTTACTTCCCCCTCCGCTTCCCTGAGATCAGCTGCGGGTTCCACCTGAGGTCCAGTACTACTTTTCATTCCATCTCCATCTTCGC